>PVJC01014263.1:0-36719 GCA_004026665.1 Murina feae | reverse complement strand
GGGAGAGGGAGAGGGAGAGGGAGAGGGCAAGCGCCTTCTGGTCTTACTCTCCAAGAGACCTCTCCAAATCCTCCCATGCTTTCTCAATGCCCCAATGCAACATTGACACAACTCTTCCTCTCCTAAAAGAATCCATTGAAAATGTGTCTCTGGGCAGGTAAGCTGGAGCCCAGAATTTACACCCCAGTAAAATATAGCATGTCTCTGGGCACCAAAAAAGATGTGGCAAATGTATAAATACCCAGCAGTTGAATGGTTAAAACCTAAAAGGGAATAGGGCTATGTTCAGAGCCCCCGGTGTCAGACCACCTGTCTACCTTTAAAAAAGAAATACAAGCTTTTGCCTGATGTGAAATCTGAAAATACCATTGGGCCCACAAATATCCTTTGCTGACACTACAAGGCAACAGACAACTGCTTGGGTTTAGGAGAAATCAGGGGAATTCTAGACTGATCCAGGAAAGAGGAGGCAGCTGTTTGGTGTCAGACCCCCAGAGGCCCTGACTCCTACTTCTTAAGGTCCAAGTGTCAAGAGGTACAAAATAAAAGAAAGGTTTGGGTGGCCCCCTAACCCCACCAACAGGGTGGTCCCAGAATCCGACAGCTGGTAGAAACGGCCCTGGCAGTATGATACTCCAAATGAGTACATCTTATCCTCCCAAGATCCTTGGACATGGAAGCTTTGCTATGCTTATTACCCAGAAGACTCTGGCTCCCTCCAATCCATTTGTATCTCTTTATCCTCTCTCCAAACATTTGTTGTTTGGCAGGCAGAGCTGCAGGCTCCTAAGAGCCATGGCCTCAGACCTCTGAGAGACCCCACCAAAAAAGGTCCAAGTGAAGAGTATTAACCTGAAGGGCATCTTGTCTGATTCCTAGATGCAAGTGCATCCTGCAGACCTGACCATAGAAAACACATGCTTCTGTTTTCAGAACCTGCTTGCATATTTCCCCGTGTAGCATTCCAGAAGCCAATAACTCGAAGGAGTTTCATTCTACCCAGAGAAAAGTGTATAAAACTGCAAAAAATATAAGTAAGTAAATCAAAGTCACAGTGCATCTAGCAGCCTGGTGACCTATTTCCTGAATTGGTTGTTGGAATTGCCTTCCCACAGAACGGCCAATTGTGATGTGTTAGTATTTTCATGCAGAGCAGCCCTCTGGCATGGAGGCGCTGCCCCATTCCTTCCCAAGGAAATTCCACTGCAGACAATGTTATGATTAGTGGACTAATAGCACTTGTTGTTGGAACACTCCAGACAAAGCTGCAGTGTAGACTGGCCTCCAAGTCCCTTAATCACCTATTTCATCATCTCGACACTGGAGCCTGGGCAATGGGGTTGGGCTTGTGGATCCCAACAATTAACCAAAGGGACAGCTGCTTGTTTGCACGGGGCTCTCCCTTCCCTCCATTCATAATCCTAAGCCAATCTGGGGTGTTAACTGGTGTGGTTAGCATGTCCAATACTGGATGGCAACTAGAAAAAAAGATGCTGCAGGCTAATTCCGAAGCAAGCTACCTGCCCGCACACTCCTGACACTCATGAACACACATTTTCCTTGCAATTAACTTGCAGGTGTTCTGGGCAGGAGCAGGGGAAGAGTCCAGGAAATGGATGTATGCTAGTATGCATGCCACATGATTGGGAGTATTGCCGATACCCAACACTGTAATGGGGAGCTCCTTTACCATTCCCTCTGACATGGCATGGAACTGTTGGGGGAGAAGATATGAAAGCTCAAGTCACACCATGGCTTCTGAAAAAGACAGTTGAGTCTGGGGGAAATGATGGGGGCTGAAGAACAGTCTACTCATTCTTGTCCCTTTTGATTTGGGCTTCTAACCAAATCAGCTAATTAGCTGAAGGCAGAGGCTTACAGTATCTGAATGAATTGATTTAGAATTGAGTATATATAAAAAGATAACATACACAAGAAGGAGACAGTGAGGCTGATAAAATCATAGGGCAAAGAAAAGAATGTCCCAGGATTTACTTAATGATTTCTCAGAACTGCTGGAATTCTCAGCCAGTAGACTCAACCTCCTTTCTAACCCTGAGAGCCAGTGGGGTTTCTTGGCTACATCTTTGAGTGAAGAAATAAACTTATAAAGAGAGAACTAAGTAGGGGGAGGTGAGTAGTGAGAGCAAGATAGGGTGAGAAAAAAGAAAAGAAAAAAGGAGGCCAATAATTTTTGGAATGTAGACTACTAACAGCAACGTCTGCAGGTCCTTAGCAGAAGTACCAGAGATCCAGAGTGCCTAGAACTGACTTCGGGGAGAAGTGCTTTCCCAGTGAACAGTATTTGATTATTTGAAACACATCAGCAATTCTCTAAATAACAAGACACAAGGCAGACAATCCTTGGTAACTTTCTTCCCACAGATGCTGTGGCTCATTCTCCAAGGTTCCTGATATAACTATGCTAATCATGTGATGCCCTGGGTGAGATGGCTGCCCTCAAGCAAACTGGGCACATCTCAGGTGTCCAGCTTCTGTTTTCTTCACCCTCTCTGAGAAGTGCAAACTGTATGGGTGACCAGACAGCTCTGAAAGCAAAGGCTCAAACATTTCCTGGGAAAGTCCCACCCCAATCCCTTTCCCACTGCTCTTTCCAAAATTAATTTGGCTTTGTTTTTGGCTCCACAAATTATGAAAGTTAGTTTCCAGGGGAGCTAGAGATGAGGCATTCCCAATGTGGGATTCAGAATTCTGTTAGTTTGCACCAAAGTGCCAGAATATCGTTGGGGGTGGTTTTTCCCTCATATTTGAACAATGACCCAAAACCTGTTGATTTATTTAGACACAATTCTTCCAGGACAGATGGTATTCAGCAGAATGAAATAATTAGGATATTTAAAAGAAATAATTATGTGGGAAAATACAGTGTAGTCAAACATGCCTGGTAATCTATATGAAGAATTCATGTTTAAAATGTGCATTTAAGCTGTCATTATAGATTCTGTTGCCTTGTGTTTCTAAGGTAAAACAACTCTTATTGTCAAGAGATGCTTCCTAGCATGTTGTTAAAGAAAAACATGATTTTGAAAACCTTGTGGAAACAGTGACATGAAATGTTCAGTTTATTTTCATCTCTTCCTGGAGAAACTAAAGTTCCTGATGAACAACTTTATGAGGCAATGGCTTAATTACACTACTAGTAAATGATGTTTTAAAAAATAACACAGGAAGGTGGGAGTTGGGGTTGGAGGAGATATCTTGTTAAATTGCTTTTTGTTTGACTTTTAGCTGCCTTTGGCTTTCCATAGCTCAGGATCCAAAAGATGAGGCTGAAACATATACTCCTTTCCATGAAAGCTTCACGTGTAAAGCTCTTTACTCCCCTGCTTACACCAGTGAGGATGAAATCCTGAGCCAGTTGACTCCTGGAGCAAACAGGACACCTAAATGCAGAGAGGAAATCAATTAACTCCAGTTAACACTATTGGCCACATGGTTTGCTTCTTGCCTCCCCTATAACCAGTGCCACCAAATTATCTTTTACTTGTCTGATCTGACAAATGCAATGCTGCGTGATTTCGGCCCAGCACCTTAATGGGATACTAAGTCAGAATGACAATATGTAATAACATCTTCCCAATTTGTAAAGTCTGGGGCCGGGGCAAAGAGCAGACTTTGAAATAAGTGGATTTGGAATTAGTATTTGAGTTTAATTTAAGTGAAGAATCTTCTTGATGTCAAAAATAATTATAACTTTAAAATTCTGTAATTCTTTGACATTATCTTCCAAAGCTGAACATATATATACACAACCTAGATAGAAGTCAGTAATTCTACTCCTATGTCATACTCAAGAGAAATGTATGTGCATGTGCTCCAAGATACATATGCAGAAATATTCATACCAGAATTATTTATAATAGTCAACACAGGTAATAACTCAAAGGTCCATCAAGTAAAGGATAAATGAATTGTGATAAAGTCATTCAATGGAATACTACAGGGCAATGAGAATGAATGATCTACAGCTATAAGGAAACATATACATAAATCTCACAAGCGTGATGTTGAACAAAAGAAGCCAGACACAGAAGAGCACATCCAATGTCATTCCATCTATCCTATATAATAAAAGGCATATATGCAAATCAACCAAATGGCACAATGACCAGTCGCTATGACATGCACTGACCACCAGGGGGCAGATGCTCAACGCAGGAACTGCCCCCCCCCAGTGGTCAGTATGCTCCCATGGGGGGAGCACCACTCAGCCAAAAGCTGGACTCATGGCTGGTGAGCACAGCAGCGGTGGTGGGAGCCTCTCCCACCTCTTCAGCAGCTTTAAGGATGTCTAAGGGGAGTGGGCCTAAGCTGTCAATCGGACATCCCTTGAGGGCTCCTGGACTGCGAGAGGGCACAGGCTAGGCTAAGGATCACCCCCCCCAAGTGCACAAATTTTGTGCACCAGGGCTCTAGTATATATATAAAAAAACCTAAGATCAACCGAACAACTGGTCGACTGGTCGCTATGAGTGCACTGACCACCAGGGAGCAGATGCTCAATGCAGGAGCTGCCCCCTGGTGGTCAGTGCACTCCCACAGCAGGAGTGCCACTCAGCTGACCAACAGGCACCAGACGCAGGGCTCATGGCTGGCCACTGCAACCCAGAGACCACAATGGAGTAGCAGCAAGCCTACTGAGTGGTAGAGGTGGCAGGCTCAGCTGGGTTGGGATGAGCAGGAGCAGCAGGTAGGTGTGGTAGGTGGTGTTGGACTGCCGGTTTATGCCTGAACCCCGCAGTCTACACCAAAGGACCCCACCGGTGCACGAATCCATACACTGGGCCTCTAGTCCTATCTAATAAAAAGGGAATATGCAAATTGACCATCACGCTATCACAAAGATGGCTATGACCACAGCAGAGGCCAAGTCCCATAACGAGCCTTAATGAGCAATCAGAAGGGACCTGAGGCTCTAAAAATTGCTCTAAAAATTGACCCCACATGAATATCTTTGGAGGGAGGGTGGCTGCCCTCCTTGCACAGGGCGTAATGTCCTGGACTGGATGCGGCACTCGATGCATTGCCTTTAGTTACTTACAGGTGGTTCCCAAGACCAGGAGGGAGTCACTGGTCCAAAAGCCATGAGTAGGTTCAGGCATTTCCCTAATTCTGGGCCTGGGCAGGGGACCTGCGGCTGCACCACCACCCCCCACCCTGTGGGGCTTAAGAGGAGACCTCAGGCCACACCTCCACACCCTGGCGCCAGGCTGAGGAACCTCAGGCTGCGCCCCCCTGCTTGGCAGGGCTTGATGGGGGACCTCAGGCTGCACCCCCCGCCCAGTGGGGCTTGACAGGGGACCTCAGGCCATGCCCCCTGTCCAGCAGGGCTTGATGGAGGACCTCAAGGTGCTCCTCCTGTCCCATTGGGCCGGGGGACCTCAGGCTGATCCTACCACCCCGGGCCAGGGGACCCGAGGCTGCACTTCCCCCACGTAGTGGGGCTTGATGGGGGACCTGAAGCTGTGCCCCCCCTCCTGGCTCCAGGCCAGGAGACCTGAGGCTGTGCCCCCCACCCTGGTGCCAGGTCAGTGGACCTGAAGATGCACTGGGGGACTTGAGGCTGCACCCCCCAACCTGCGGGGCTTGATGGGGAAGCTGATGCTGTTCCCCTACCCAACGCTGAGACAGGGGACCTGAGGCTGCACCCATGGCCAGTGGGGCTTGACAAGGGTGAGGCTGGCTGGGTCTGGGTCTCACATGATTTTGAGGCACATGTGGGTGGACAGGGACTTGACTCTGGGTCCCGCAGCTCACCCCATACTCTAACAGGGGGAAGATTTGCATATACATTTTTTTACTAATTTTCTTTCATCTCTGATATTTCTATTACAGAGTAAGGGCAAATAGCAATATTAAAATATTTCCTCTAATTAATTCCCTTTTAATGTGCATGAATTTCATGCACTGGGTCACTAGCTGATATATAAAAGAGTTCAAATGCAGGAAAAGCACATCTATCCTGTTAGAGATCAGGACAGTGGTTACCTTTGATAAGGGAGTGCCTGGGAGAAGAGATAAGAGGAGTCCTTATAAGAGACTGAATAGAGGAAGACATAGAAGAGGGAGGAGAAGGGCCCTGTGAAGAAGGAGACAGAGATTTAGCATGATGTGGCCACAAGCTAAGAAAGGTCAGGAGCCGCCAGAACTGAAAGAGGCAAGGAAGGATTCTGCCCTAGAGCACCCAGAAGGAGCATGGTTCGGCTAATGTCTTGATTTCAGACTTCTTACCTCCAGAACTATGAGAGAATAAATTTATTTTGTTGTAAGCCACTAAATTTGTGGTAATGTGTTACAGAAGTCCTAGAAAACTATTACAGGGAAGATGTTCTGTTTCTTGATCTGGGTACTGATTATATGAGTATGTTCATTTTGTAAAAATTCATCAGGTTATACACTGATAATTTGTGTACTTTTTACATGTATATTATATTTAATTAGATTTTTATTTTTTAAAAAAATCTTTGCTTCTGCCCTAGCTGGTTTGGCTCAGTGGTTGGGGCTCCAGCCCTTGGACTGAGGGGTCCCATATTTTATTCCAGTCAAGGGCATGTACCTCAGTTGCAGGCTTGATCCCTGACCCCAGTCAGGGTGCGTATGAGAGGCAACCAATGTATATGTCTCTCTCACATTGATGTTTCTCTCTCTGTGTCTCTCCCCCTCCCTTCCACTTTGTCTAAAAATCAATGGAAAAATATATCCTCAGGTGAGGATTAACAAAAAAATGTATATTTCTGTAATCTAGTTTCAAATTACCCACCATTTTGAGTAAACATAGGCTGGTTTTATAAAGTTTTATTGCTTGTGTTTAAGCTGTGCTTTACAATAGGAAGAAAGGCTTTTCATAAAATAAAATAAAAAAAATTCCCTAACAAATGTATAATCACAGTCTTTCCCTCCACTGTAGTATGGTGAGGGAACATTGGAAGACAGGAAGTTAGAAGGAACAAACATCCATTTTTCATATTTTCCTTTTTGTTGAAGTAACAGGTTAGTTAAGGGATAGCAAATCTGCAAGACAGAAATTGTCTAGAAGTTTTGAGTAACAACAAACACCTTGATTTTGCTCAAAGTAAAGTAGTTATTAACCTTTTGTGATCAATAGAAACACAAAGAAGCCCAACCCAAACCCCACCTTATCTGGAAATTTTGCAATGAGTGAGAGAAGTACTGCAAATAGTTCCTATGTTATTAAGAATGAAATTCAAAGATGGTTTCCTGTGTCTTAGAAAAAAAGAACACACTTGGCAGCCTGCAAACAATAAATCAGTGGTTTCAGATTTTTTCCAAAAGAATGAGATGACTCCAAAATGAGCATGTTTTCCATTTTCTATTCCCTCCAACCACAGGCAGATGACTTTGAACGTGCAATCTCCTCACACTGGCTTAGAAGAAGTCAGCATTTGCCAGAACTGTGGACTCAAGATGAAAGCCAAGTGCAGATGGAAGTGGCTGTGGGGAGCAGGCCCAAATTCCCTCAGTAGAGATTACTGGGGAACAAAGCTGGCAGGGTGGAGATTTCATACAGTCACAGGTGCAGGGAGGCGCAGGGCAGGAGATGGAATCCCCTGGGAGGGACCTTTTCCCACCCTCATATAAAACAGTTTTCAGGCATTATTTGATGGGAGGCCACTGCTGCCTAAGTCCAATTATTGAACTTGTGAGTTTAAGGCCTCTTCACTGAAATTAGGCTGATAGGTCTACTGTTTCTCCTCATGATGGAGCAGAATATCTACCATTAGCCCTGCCCAGGCACCAAAAACATGTGAATGTGACCATGTTGTCTGGGGTACTGAGTACACAGTAAAAAAACAACAGTAGTATTCTTTCAACTGTGAGAGGCATTTTGAAGTCCACAATAGGAATAAGCAAAATTTTGGCAATGGTTTAGGTGCTGACTTCCTTAAGGGGCCAAATTAGATTAAAATTAATGACTCCTCTAGTTCCCTCCTGCATTGGAATCCACAAATGTGTATGCTGTGCAGCAGTTCACACGCCATGGTCAGGATTTAGAATCACAGTCAGCCAGCCTGAGGGTCGATCTCATGCACAAATGGACCAAGAGTAATCAAGCCTCAATTACAACAGAAGGCCCATATAATCTGCACAAGGGACATTCCTGAAAAACCCAGCTCAAGTGATCAAAGAGATTGTACCACTAGACCCTAAAGGACACCTACTACATAAGGTCACCCCATGAAGGCTGGGAGTCATAGAACTGTCTAATACATAGAAATGAACACAAAGAAATAGCCAAGATAGAGAGACAAAGAAACAAATCCCAAATGAAAGAATAGGAGAACTCTCCAGATAAAGAGATAAATGAAACAGGGGCAAGCAATTTATCAGATAGAGTCAAGGTAATGGTTGTAAAAATGCTCAACAGAGAAATAAAGTGCTTCTCAGACAAGAAAAAGCTAAAGGAGTTTGTTATCACCAAACCAATATTATAAGAAACTAGTGGCCCAGTGCACAAAATTCGTGCACATTAAAAGGGGATTAATTAGAGGAAATATTTTAATATTGCTATTTGCCCTTTCTCTATAATAGAAGTGTCAGAGATTAAAGAAAATTAGTAAAACGTATATGAAAATCTTCTTCCTGTCAGAGTCTGGGGTACACCATGGAACCCAGAGTCAAGTCTTCAACTACCCACGTGCACCTCAAAATCGCTCGAGACCCAAACCTGGATGGTCTCCCTTCATTGGGCTAGATCCAGACCCGACCCATCCCACCCTGTCAAGCCCTGCCAGGTGGGGGGGTGCAGCCTCAGGTCCCCTGGGTGCCAGGGCAGGGGGGCACGGCCTGAGGTCCCCCATCAAGCCCTGCTGGGCAGAGGGAGTGGCCTGTGATCTCCCAGCCTGGCGCCAGGGCAGGGGGCACAGCCTGAGGTCCCCTGGACCAGCACCAGGGTGGAGGGCACACCTTGAGGGCCCCCATCAAGTCCTGCTGAGTGGGGGGCACAGCCTCAGGTCCCCTGGCCTGGGGCCAGGGACAGGGGCATGGCCTGAGGTCCCCCAGCCTGGCACTAGGCAAGAGGGTGCAGCCTGAGTTCCTCTGGGCTGGTGCCAGGGCGGGGGGAGCAGCCTGAGGTCTCCTGTCAAGCCCTGTGGGTGGAAGGCATGACCTGAGGTCCCCTGTCAAGCCCCATGCAGGAGGTGGGTGGGTACACAGCCTCAGGTCCCTGCTGATTGCTCCTTAAGGCTTGTTATGAGAACTTAGCCTCAGCTGTGGGTGCAAATTGACCAGAGTGATGGTCAATTTGTATATTCCCTCTTTATTATATAGGATGTTAAAGGGCCTGATAGAAGGAAAAGAAAAGAAGAAGAGGAAGGAGAATAAGAATGAGAATGAGAATGAGATAAAGGAGGAGGAGGAAGAAACAGAGGAACATAGTTAAAAGAATGAAGTAGCAATAAATACATCACTATCAATAATCACTTTAAATGTAAATGCTTACCAGTAAATGCTCTAATCAAAATACATAAGGTAGCTGAATGGATAAGAAAACAAGACACATATATATGCTTTCTACAGGAGATCTACCTCAGAATGAAAGATATACACAATCTAAAAGTAAAGGGATGGCACTAGCCAGTTTGACTCAGTGGATAAATGCATCAGCCCATGGATTGAAGGGCCGCAGGTTCTATTCCAGTTACGTGCATGTACCTCGGTGGCAGACTCTATTCCCAGCCCTGATCAGGACATGTGCAGGAGACAACCAATCTATGTGTCTCTTTCACATAGATCTTCCTCTCTCTGTATCTCTCCCCCTCCCTTCAACTCTCTCCAAAATTCAATACAAAAATATTCTTAAAGTGGGACATATGTAATACTTTCAACAATAAAAATTAAGAAAAGAAAAATATCCTTGAGTGAGGATTAACAACAACAACAATTCTATATAATAAAAGCCTAATATGCTGTGTCCAACCATTCAACCAATCACTATGATGCACACTGACCACCAGGGGTCAGACACTCTGACCAGTAGATTAGCTTGCTGCTGGAGTTTGGCCAATCAGGACTGGGCAAGAAGGGCCAGACACACCCTGGAGCCCTCCTGCAGTCCCAACCCCGTGCACCGGTGGGGCCCCTCGGCCTGGCCTGCACCCTCTTGCAATCTGGCACCCTTTGGGGGATGTCAGAGAGCCAGTTTCAGCCTGATCCCTGCAGGCCAGGCTGAGAGACCCCACCAGTGCATGTGCACTGGGCCTCTAGTAATAGCCCAGCCAGCATGGTTCAGCTGGTTGGGCATCATCTCATGCAAGGAAACAACAACAACAAAAATAAACAAATGGTACTACATCAAACTAAAATGATTTTGCACAGCAAAGGAAACCACCAACAAAATTAAAAAACAAGCCACTGAATGAAAGAACATATTCGCCAATGATACATCTGATAAGGGGTTAATGTCCACCATTTATAAAAAGTGTATAAAACTCAAAACACACAAAAAAAACCAATTCAATTAAAAAATAGGCAAAGGACCCAAATATACACTTCTTCAAAGAGGACATACAGATGGCCAATAGACATATGAAGAGATGCTCAATATCACTAATCATCAGAGAAATGCAAATTAAAACCAAAATGAGATATCACCTCACACCTGTCGCAATGGCTATCATCAATAAGTCACCAAACAATTGTTGGCAAGGATGTGGAGAAAAGCGGGCCCTCATGCACTGTTGGTGGGAATGCAGATTGGTGCAGCCACTGTGGAAAGCAGTATGGAGTTACCTCAAAAAATTAAAAATGAAATGACCTTATGACTTAGTGATTACACTTCTGGAATTTTGTCCAAAAAATCCCGAAACACTAATTCAAAAGAATATATGCACCCTTATGTCCACTGCTGCATTATTTACAATAGTCAAGATTTGAAAGCAGCTCATGTGTCCATCAGTAGACTAGTGGATAAAAAAGTTTTGGTACATTTATATAATGGAATACTACTTGACTATAAAAAAGAAAGAAATCTTACCCTTTGTGACAGCGTGGATGGACCTGGAGAGCATTATGGTAAGTGAAATAAGTCAGAAAAATATGAGTACCATATGATTTCACTCATATGTGGAATATAATGAACAAACTGAACTGATAAGCAAAATAGAGACAGACTCATAGATATAGAGCAGGCTGACAGCTGTTGGGTGGATTTGGGGGCAGAGGGTGTGGAGGGATTGTGCAAAAAAGGAAAAAAGAGAGAGAAAAAAACCTCATGGACACTGAGAACAGTGTGGTGATTGCTAAGGGAGAGTGCAGTAGGGAGGTGAAGAAGGGTATGAGGAGTAAATGGTGATAGGAGACTTGACTTGAGGTGTTGAGCACATAATACAGTATACAGATGATGCATTATAGAATTGTGTACCTGAAACCTGTATAATTTTGTTAACCAGTGTCACCCCAATAAATTCAATAAAAAGGAAAAAAACAGTGTGTGCTGTGGTCTCTGTGAATGCTCTGTTTTTCTTCTTTTAGAGTGTTAGCCACAAGGACAGCAAGGGCTGGGCCCTCCATTTCTGTTGTCACCTTTGAGCTGTTGTTATCTACATGCAGCTATGAATGTGAAAAAGAAAAGACAGATATGAAATGGCTCATGTTCCAAATTAGGCCACTATGGATGGCCAAAGTAGTGACTTCTTCAGCACAAATAAAGAACTTCACTCAAGGATTTGTTTGAGAAATAAAACAGTGAAATTAAGGGCAAAGAGAAGAAAATTCCCACCTAGAAAATATGAAAAGTAAGGCAATGTTTGTGAGACCAGATAATAACTGATTTGGAAACAAGTCAACATATTAGGTAATGTGAAATTCTGAGCCTTGACTGTAATATACATTGCATGTTTTTTTCCTAATTCAGTTTTGTCTGTACAGAATTCCAGCCAAATGTTCTAACTGAAAGCCCTTGAGGAAAGGCTGAACATGAGACAATAGTTCATAATTCAATTCCATCAGCATTCACTGAATGCTTACTATGTGCTCAACATTGTTTCATGCTGTGGGGAATGTTCAGGAAGCAGAAAACACAGTCAATGCCTACAAGAAGTTTGCTGTTTTGTTGGAAGAGAGACTTTCAAACATAGAACAATTAAAACAATTAAATCAGAAAATAAAGGCATAGTAAAGAATAAAAAGAAACATACTTTGACACAGAGATATATGGTTCAGGCAAAAAATGGGCAAATTGACACCATAAAAATGTTGAAGATAGTAAACAGAGTCCTACAGAATGCAAATAAGGTAGACTGGGGCTGTCGGAACAAGGCTAACCAATGCCATGCTCTGGAAATGTCATTAACACCTGATGTTAACAAAGAAAATTAACCATTTGTTCTATTAAGTTTAGGGTATTGTTTAAAAATCAACAGGAGACCAAGAATGGCTTCTAAAATCTCAACTATATTGTGGTTATCACTTTTTAAGGTACATAAATGTTGACTCTGTTGTATACCTAAAACAATTATAATATTGTATATCAACTATAATTAAAAACAATTTTTAAAAATAAAAAAGAGATATTTGTACTAATCTTTGTAATACTTTATGTAATTAAAATATATTAAAAAATAAAATAAAATAAGTCAAAGGAAAAAATAAATTAATTTTTAATTAAAATAAAATCTCAATAAATAAATCAATAAAATTTAAAAGGCTAACTGTACAAAATCAGTTATCTTGTGTGTTTGTCACAAAAAGGGTAACTGAGTGTGAATAATGAATGAGGAGATGTGAATCATAAGAAATTGTTAATAAGTATGCAGCACTGTTTACAGAAGTGGACCTAAGATTTTTTGGCCATCAGAAAGGTATACTTTGGATCAGAATACAGGAGACAGCCAGATGTTACCCTTCTACCCCTCCCTTAGTTATAAATTCCTAAAAAATAGTGGTTCCTTTCCCTAGCCAGTTTAACTCAGTGGACAGAGCGTGGGCCTACGGACTAAAGGGTCCCCAGGTTCGATTCTGGTCAAGGGAACATGCCGGGTTTCAGGCTCTATCCCAGTAGGGGCGTGCAGGAGGCAGTCGATCAATGATTCTCTCTCATCATTAATGTTTCTATCTCTCTATCCCTCTACTTTCCTCTCTGAAATCAATAAAAATATTTTTTTAAATAGTGGCTCCTTTAGATTCAGACCAGGTGACCCTGCCACTTATTACTCATGTAGCCTTGAGGACTTACTTCACATTCCCAAGCCTGAGTTTTCTTAAGTGGGAATAATAATAATCTTCTAAAATAAAAGAGAAACATGCAAATTTGACCGTTACCACCAGCCAATCAGAGTGGCTGTATGCAAATTAACCCAGCCAAGATGGAGGCCAACAGCCATGGAGCTAGAGCAACAGCCATGGAACTAGAGCAAACTGTTGCAACTGCCTGCCTAGGCTGGCTGAGCCTCTGCTCACAGCCACGCCCACCAGCCAATCAGAGTGGCTGTATGCAAATTAACCCAGCCAAGATGGAGGCTGGCAGGGCGGCTCTGCACTGGGAGCCTCCACGGCTGGCCCGGCATAGCTGTGCCAGGTGTGTCAGCTCAGTGGGAGGGGGGTCTGGCCTGGAGCCTCCTCGGGGCGTCCAGGAGCAGCTGTCCTGGGTCTGCTGCCTGGCTTTGCCCCCCGGGGGCCTCTGCGGGACATCCAGGACCGCCTGTCCTGGGTCCACTGCCTGGCTCTGCCCTGGGGGCCTCCGCAGGGTGTCCAGGAACACCCATCCAGGGTCCACTACCTTCATCCGCCCCCCAGGGGCCTCCAAGGGCATACGGGAGCGTCTGCTGCACAGTGCAGAGAATCTAAAGCCAGTCCACTGCCCAGCTCCACCCTGGGTGTGTTTGCTCAGCAGCAGGGCCCCACCGAGGGATTCTGCACTAGCGTCCGCCCCTGGCTTGCCACCCAACTCTGCACCAGGTGTGTCCCCTCAGCAGTGTGGGCCCACCAGGCATGTGCAATCGTGGGCCCTCCGGTGGGAAACGTCCAGGCCTGCACTAATGGCTCTCAGCCCCTCACCGAGGGCACAGGCCGGGCTGAGGGACCCCCACCCCCACCCCCCCAGTGCACAAATTTTTGTGCACCGGGCCCCTAGTAATAATAATAATAATAATAATAATAATAATATCCATCCCCATTTTATATGATAAGGATTTGATTAGGTAATACATGTGGAGTACTTAGCATAGGGACTACAGTACATCAGGAGCTAATTTTATTTTAAAAGTTTGCTATTGTTTTTGTTAACCATTATAACTTTCTGATTGCCACTAAAGGCTATATAAATTGGTAAAGAGTCTGGGCTTTGCAATCTATAGATTCAATGCACTCCACATTAAAATACCAATGGCATATTTCACAGACCTAGAACAAACTCTCCAAAAATTCATCTGGAATAAAAAAAGACCCCAAATAGCTGCAGCTATCCTGAGAAAGAAGAACTAAGTAAGAGCAATCTCAATACCAGATTCCAAGCTGTATTACAAAGACACTGTTCTCAAAACAGCCTGGTACTGGCACAAGAACAGACATATAGATGAATAGAATAGAATAGAGAACCCAGAAATTGACCCAATACTATGCTCAATTAATATTTGACAAAGGAGGTATGAACATACAATGGAGTCAAGACAGTTCTCTTCCATAAATGGTGTTGGGAAAATTAGACAGATACATGCAAAATAATGAAACAAGACTACTAACTTACACCATACACAAAAACAAACTCAAAAGAGATAAAGGACTTAAATGTAAGACGGGAAACCATAAAAATCTTAGAGGAATCCACAGGCAGCAAAATCTCAGACATATGCTGAAGCAATTTCTTCACTGATACAGCTCTGAGGGCAATGGAAACTAAAGAGAAAATAAACAAAAGGGACTACATCAAAATAAAAAGCTTCCGCACCACAAAAGAAACCATCAATAAAACAGCAAGAAAGCCCACTGGATGGAAGAACATATTTGCCAATCCTATCTCCAATAAGAGCTTAATCTCCAACATTTATAAGGAACTCATACAATTTAACAAAAAGAAGATAAACAACCCAATAAAAAAATGGGCAATGGACCTAAATAGATATTTTTCAAAAGAGCACATACAGAAGGCCAAGAGACATATGAAGACATGCTCAAAGTCACTAATCATCCAAGAGATGCAAATCAAAGCGACAATGAAGTACCATCTCACACCTGTCAGAATGGCTATCAACAAATCAACAAATGACAAGTGCTGGTGAGGATGTGGAGAAAAAGGAACCCTCATGCACTGCTGGTGGGAATGCAGACTGGTGCAGCTACTGTGGATAACAGTGTGGAATTTCCTCAGAAAACTAAAAATGGAACTCCCATTTGACCCAGTGATCCCACTTGTAGGAATATATGCCAAGAAATCAGAAACACCAATCAGAAGGGACATATGCACCCCTATGTTCATAGCAGTATAATTTACAATAGCTAAGATTTGGAAACAGCCTGAGTGCCCATCAGCAGATGAGTAGATTTAAAAACAGTGGTACATCTGCACAAGGGAATACTATGCTACTGTAAAAAGGAAGGAATTCCTACCATTGCAACAGCATAAATGGACCTGGAGAGCATTATGCTAAGCAAAATAAGTCAGTCGGAGAAAGATAAATATCACATGATCTCATATTTGGAATATAATGAACAATATAAACTGATGAACAGAAACAGATCCAGAGACAGAGAAGCATTGATCAGACCGTCAAACCTCAGATGGAAGGCAGGGAAGGGTGGGGGTAAGGGGGAGAAATCAACCAAAGGACTTCGTATGCATGCATGTAAGCATAACCAATGAACACAGACAACAGGGGGGTGAGGGCATGAGCAGGGAGTAGGGTGGGGGGCAATGGGGAGATAAGGACACATATATAATACCTTAATCAATAAAGAAAAATTTAAAAATGATTTTAAATCATTAAAATGATAAAAATAAATAAATGTTCTTATTGTTTTTAAAAAGAGTGTGGGCTTTGGACTTGGGTAGATTAAAACCTAAATCCTGTACTCTGCTATTTACTAGCCATGTAACTTTGGGCAAGCCAGGCTGTTTGTTATCATCATTTGCTATTGTAGCTATTATTACTACCAACTTGGTTTCCCAAGTACCTTGATACTGAGAAAGGAAGTTGAAGGGCACAAATAATCCAGGCACTGGAAAGGCATATCGTCCATTGTCAATTAATAAATTGGTCTCCTGAATTATAGTCTCCTCTGAGTCTAGTTTATGTCTATCAGTCCCCCACAATCCTTGCAGGATGATAGGAGTCCCTGTTTCAGTGACCACCCAGCTTCTCTTGAAACCATCTACCTCTCAAAATAAGAAAAGTTTTTGGCTCACAAATCTGTGAGCTGAATTTATCCTCTGTGAGTTGACTTTATCCTCAAGTTTCAGATGTCTACAGCAATTTCAGACCTTGCATCCATATATGACATCATATTAGAGGGAGAGAGACCTCTTTTTTAACAACGAGGAAACATTTTCAGAAGCCCACAGCACCCTGGCCAGTTTTCTCAGTGATTATAGAGTTGGCCTGGGGACGAAGGGTCCCAAGTTCCATTCCAGGTCAAGGGCGCATACCCGGGTTGCAAGTTCCCCAGCCTCAGTAGGGGCGAGTGCAGGAGGCAACCAATCTAGGTGTGTCTCTCTCATCCCTGCCCCTTCTCTCTCCCTTTCATTCTCTCTGAAAATCAATGGAAAAAATATCCCCAGGTGAGGATTAAAGTATAATTTAAAATATTTTAAACCCACAGCAGGCCTTCCTTCACCTCTCATTAGTAGGTACTAGGTTTCCCAACCAGTGTTTGTCAGTGGTTGAGCAACAACCCATGAACCAAGAGGTCATGATTCAATCCCCAGTCAGGACACATGCCAAGGTTGTAGGCTTGATCCCCAGCAGCGTGAGTGCAGAAGGCAGCTGATCAATGATATTTCTTTCTCATCAATGTTTCTATCTCTCTATATCTCCCCCCTTCCTTTCTCTCTAAAAATCAATAAAAATATTTTTTAAATATGTATTGGGTCACATGCCCACTTCCAAACTAATCCTTGTAGCCAGGTATATCTGAAATATTCAGGAGCATTACCAAGAATGGGTTAGACTAATTAGGCTTCACCCACTGAAACTGGAAGCAATCCCCAAAACTACACTTGTGCTAAACAATGTGAGAGAGGTAGAAAAAAATGGTAGGATATCAACCCACAATGGCCACCACCTTAAGCATAGGATATCCGTGCTCCTTAATGCTGGCGATCATAAAAAAATAACCCTACCACAAATAATTGGCCACTCCCTAAAAGCAAGTTAAAGTTAAGGTGTACCCTAGTGACCTCTTTGGAACTATAGTCATATCCGGAGTAACAGGAATGTCACTGCCTGGAAAAACAGGGCCCTTTTCTAAAATGGGCTTTCCCTTCTGGCCAGACTCCTTGGTCCATAACTACAGTTGATAGGATCTTTGGGAGAGGTTTCCTTGGCCTTTTGTTTGAATGTCGTGCCCCCTTTATGATTCTATACATGAAGAGGAAACCAGCCTTTTCCAGCTATGTCAGGACCTTGATTAATGCCTCAGTAGCAAGCATGACCCAAACCATAGTGAGCCTAGTTCCTTCCTTTCCCAGAAGGAAGCTAACATGGTTCTCCCTTTGTTTGAAGGTGCTGAATTAAAAAACACTAACTGCAGTTTGAGAGAGAGTTAAGGAAGTCCTAAAATCCATTCCTCTCCTCATCTCTCTACTTTTTGTGTTGAATATATAATGAATCAGTCTGAGAAACTAAGATTCATCCAAGCTTAGGCTAAGGACTGACACAGGCAAGGCTGGACTAATTGCAGAGCTCAGTTTGGCACCCTGTCCTAGAATGTATACAACCACAGGGTTCAGTTCCCATCATTGGCTTCTTCCTTGACCTGTTTTTAATTTTTCAAACCTCCCACCCCTCTCACAGACGGTTTCAGTTTCTTGCCTGACTTCTCCGTGGTTTCCCTGGGCAGGCTGCCTTGTTCTCCCTCAGCTGGCGAGGCTGGCTGGCTGCCTAATTGTCCCAAGAGACAGGAAGGCACCCTTTGCATCTCTCTGGTTTTGGTCCATTTTTACTGCCTCTCTGGAATTAACATCAACGACTTTGAAACGTCTTGGTAAATGCAGATGTAGAAGCTAGATAGGATTGTGGTCACCTTGGCCCTCATTTTTCTTGCTTCTCACAGAGTAGGAAAATTCAATGCTGTTTTTGGACTTTACCCAATACCGTTTCTGCTCAGAAAGCCAATAACTCACTCTCAAAGTGACTTGTTTGGCTCTGCTGGCTATATCACGTATCATATATTATAGATGATATATCACAGTCATTGGCAAAGCTTAACTAATGCCCAAACTCCACTCCCAGATCCCAGCACTGACTGCCAGAGGTAACCATACATTAACATTAGTAAGAGGCAGTGGGCTGTTAAACCAATCTGCATTATTTGAAGTGAAAGTGTAGAAGCAAATAGACTTCCAAGTTTTTTGGAGTAGTATCAGTATAATTTCTCTTGGACTGTAAATAACTTCGAAAGATCATACAGGTATATTATACATTACTTGGAATTTGTTTTTCAAATCAAGTGAATATTGTGTACAGAACATTGTGTTCAATGTTCAAGGGACTACAAGGGTTTTAGTAAGCAATACATGCCATATGTTTTGGAAAAATTAAAAACAATCCAAGGTAGTATATGCTAAGTCAAAAGGAATGGTATAGAGCAGGCTACAAATGCAGCAGAAGCACAGAGAACTTTATCCTTAGTTGGTGTGTAACAGCTTAAACTCATTTCTAAGCATTGCCCTTAGGCCGTTCATTCAGGACAATAAGATACTCTGGGAGAGGTGGGGTGGAATACCATTTAAAGTAAAATGAAACCTCTTATTAACCCATGGCCAACCTGCAGCAAGAGTACCCCAGTCAGTTGCTTGTTTCCTTTGGCTAAAGTTGGCCCATTCGGAAGGCCAAAAGAGTGTTTGTCCAGAAACCAAGATGGTGGCATAGGTGAACACTGGAATTGCTGCTGGGCACAACTATTTCAAAACCACAACAAAAAGAAAAAGTGGACACCACCCAGACCCACAGGAAGCCTGGCTGAGTGGAAATTCTACAACTAGAAAGAGACTGAGATGCAGAGGAGGTGCGGAAATAAAGTGCAGAGGTACGGAGGCACGCGCGAAGGGGCTGGTGGAAAGGGCTGGCAGCATTTTGTACTGGAGGGAGGCAGAAGCTTCTGACAGCTCTGAACTCCAGTTCCAGGCAAGGTTTTGGGGACTCAGAATCATATGGAGAGGAGCTGGACTGTCTGGCACCGGGAGGATCTTCAGAGTGGCTTTCTCTTGGTGGTGCTGAGGGTCACTTCAACCCAGTGCCTCTTAGGGCAGGGCTGAGAATCGGCCATAGCTGGTTGCTCTGCCCTGTAGACTCCCTGAGACCTTGCCCCACCCAAGCTGGGCACAGAGGCTTTTGCATATAAAAGGCTGAGAAGCCTCAGGCAGAAGCTAAAATAGCACCTCCTTGGAGTTCCAAGAGACTGTGTACCCAGTGGTCAGAGCAGGGCCACCCAGTCTACAACTCCTCAGACTCATAAGGGACACACTCAGGGGGCAGACTTAGTGGGCACCAAAGCCCCACTGAAACAAATTTTGCCCTATAAGGGTGTCTCCAGCATAAAAGTTCTCCCACCATAGACACAGCTGATTAAAGCCACTCTGTCAACACAGGGAAGCAGCCAAAATGTGGAGACCAAGAAACAGATCACAAATGACAGAAATGAGAAAAGCAAACGACTGGATATAGAGTTCAAAACCACGGTTATAAGGCTTTTCAAGAATATTCTAGAGGCTGCCGATAAATTTAGTGAGACCCTCGAGGATATGAAAAAGGACCAACTAGAAATTAACCATACACTGACTGAAATAAAGAATAATATACAGAAATCCAACAGCAGACAAGAGGATCGCAAGAATCAAGTCAAAGATATGAAATATGAAGAAGCAAAACGCACACAACTGGAAAAGCCAAAAGAAAAAAGAATAAAAAAATATGAATATAGGGTAGGAGTCTCTGGGACAACTTCAAGCATAACAACGTCAGAATTATAGGGGTGCCAGAAGAAGAGAGAGAGCAAGATATAGAAAACATATTTGAAGAAATAATGACAGAAAACTTCCCCTACCTGGTGAAAGAAATGGGCTTGCAAGTCCAGGAAGCACAGAGAATCCCAAACAAAAGGAATCCAAGGAACACCACACCAAGACACATCATAATTAAAATCCCAAGGGCAAAAAACAAGGAGAGAATCTTAAAAGCAGCAAGAGAAAAGCAGTCAGTTACCTACAAGGAGGCACCCATACGACTGTCAGCTGATTTCTCAACAGAAACTTTGCAGGCCAGAAGGGAGTGGCGAGAAATATTCAAAACAATGAATAGCAAGAACCTACAGCCAAGATTACTTTACCCAGCAAAGCTATCATTCAGAATTGAAGGTCAGATAAAGTGCTTCACAGACAAGAGAAAGCTAAAAGAGTTCATCACTACCCAACCAGTATTATATGAAATGCTGAAAGGTATCCTTTGCGAAGAGGAAGAAGAAGAAAAAGTGAAGATAAAAATTATGAACAACAAATACATATCTATCAACAAGTGAACCTAAAAATCAAGTGAATAAAAAAAGTCTGATGAACAGAATAAACTGGTGAATAGAATAGAATCAGGGTCATAGGAAGGGAGTGGAATGACAATTATCAGGGGGAAAGGGGTGTTGGGGGTGTGGGAAGAGACTGGACAAAAATCATACACCTATGGATGAGGACAGTGGTGAGGGGATAAGGGCAGTAGATGGGGTAGGAACTGGGAGGAGGGGAGCTATGGGGGGGAAAAAGAGAAACAACTGTAATAATATGAACAATAAAGATTTTTTTAAAAAGAGCGTCCAGTGGTTTTGTATGGCAGCTTGCATTCTGATAGTGAAGAAAAGATATATGTGGAAGGACTGCCATAAAAACAATACCCTGCTGTATTGTAGGTTGCCTGGTCACTCCACTTAATGATTTTATTATTTTTTTTCAAAATTTTTATTGAGTTTTATTTAGAGAGAGAGGAAGAGAGAAGGAGAGAGAGGGAACATCGATGTAAAAATGACACATCGATTGCCTGCCTCCCGCATGCTCCCTCCTAGGGATTGAGCCCCCAATCCAGGCATATGCCCAGACATGGGACAACACCCAACCAACTAAGCCACACCAGCCAGGGCTCCACTTAATGATTTTAAAAGACATTATTTTGTTCAATGGTCTGTGAGTGAAATTTTCACTCTGCCAGGGAAGAGAAATTTAATGTCTGTGGGAGTGGGGAAAGAACACAGACCTCCTTGGGAAATTATGAGTTTATTAATTTTGTTTTAATTGATTTTGTATTGTTTTATAGAGAGGGAGAGAGAGAGAGAAAGGAGAGAGAGAGGTATTCCCTCCTGCACATGGCTCAACCAGGGATCGAACCCACAACCTGGGTATGTGCCCTGACTGGGAATCATACCCACCACTTTTTGGTGTACAGGACAACAACCTACCAAGCCACACAGGCCATGGCTGAGATTATTGATATTTAAGAGACATTATGATGTCAGGCAGAGAACCCTGGCCTGGAAGTCAAGAAATGTGCCGTGTGTTGGGCCCATTAGCAGATATAGGGAGAACATCAGCTGCTGGGAATCTACAAGGAACATTTCTAATGATGATAGTGACACAAATGTTACATTTCTACTCTTTACACTTCTCAAAGCATTTTCACATTTACTACCACAAAATCGTAGACTCTTAAGAGTAGGAAAGAATTTTAGGAATTATCCAGTATAGCCTCCCACTGTAGGCAAGACTCTCACCTACAATATCCCTCTCATTTAACTTTCAAAGAAGTCCTCTGTGAAAGCAAGCTTAGCAGGTCACACCATCTTCATCTTAGAGAAAAAAACAACTAATGACTTAGAGAGTTTCAGGCCAAGATGATACAGTCAATTAGTGATGAAACTAGCCTTAGACACCCTAGTTCTGGATTCTTTCTATGCTATCACATGTCTCTTTTATCTTTAAGGAGATAGGTTCTAGTCATCCTTGTGGTCCTTACTATGTAATTTAGTACCTAATTATTCTTGAAGTGCTTTAGAAGCTTCAGATCTGTTACCCCAAGTAGAATATAAGATTTTGAGAGCCAGATTCATATCTCATAGTGTATACTACCTTTAAATATCTGTCTTCTCCCTAGCTCACCACCAATGTTAGGGGTTCTTGGAAGATATTGAATAGATGCCTATAAAAACCAATTGAAATTTTAAAATTTCTGAGTTATTCCTTATACTTTAGAGACATTCTAGATTCAACTTTCTCCAATTTTATTCTCATCTTTGGAAATTTCATTTGGTTGTAGCTACTAGGTTGAAATACTTTGGTATCAGGGCTTAAATGAAGGGAATATCTTGATATCATAGCAGATTGCTTTTCTTGATGGATAAAACAACTAGCAGGCTATTACCTAGTCCTGATATTGTCAAGTTGAGGATCCAACATGTATTTTATTTTTCAGTAAAGCCCTGGCTGGAACTCTAGAATGGCAACGCCATGTTGCCCCTTTCTGGTCATTGGAATATATTAAATGAAATATTTTGTGCTCATTTTATATCTTAATGCTAGAAGAAGAGTTCTAATCAGGATTATTCGCCATGGACTTTTGACACAAACTGGCCTCTTCCAAGGGCATTAGCTGCAATGGAAACAAGAATCAAAGACTTACATGGAAATACCCATAGGATTCACTGGATAACCAAAGTGTGCACTTAGAAATTTCTAAAGCTAAAATTTTGAACTTGGTGGATAGTTCTAATCAAAACATCAAGATTTTAAACTGTTGTCTATGCCTGGACTTAAAAAAAAACTGTCTTTAGTTCATAATTCTTTTGTGTTGTTGACATATAGAAAAACCCTAGCTTGTCAGTTTCCATCCCTGTCTCCTCATTCCTTTAATTTTTCTCCTTTCCCATAAATATTATCTATATTCCAATAACCATCTCCTGCTACCACCCTCCAATGACATCTGGAAAGGGTGTTAAATAGCAATAGTTTTGTACAGTACTATAATTTTTATACCTATAAGGTAGCCACCTGCCACCACCATCCCTACACCAGAGATGGGTGAGCTGCCTCAAAACTCTTTCATGAGAATAAGCAATGGAATCCAGCATATTATTCTAACCAAATAGCACCCAGGCAGAAGGGCCCAACTTGTCTGGTAAGATTCTTCTAAATATATTTTCTAACAAGGCTTAAATTCATCAGAAAAAGACAGTGAAATGTACCAGAAAATGTTTAAGGTAGAGTAATAAAGCTGCTGAGACACACTTAAACATAACTTTCTAAGCTTAAACTACATAATAATCTTTTCCAGATCCTTTTAGTTCATTTTTCACTCCAAACAGAACCTTATATGGGATTGTTCACATTTGGCTCAGTATGACTTTGGCCCATATCAAGCCCCTTAGACTTGGCCCAACACAAATTCATGCTGTCAACTACAGCTTGGCTCCCACCACGGCCCAATTGTTCCTTATTCATCTTATACTGTGAATATTCCAGTCTTCCTCCCAACTCCCCATTCTTAGTAGATGAACTTGCTTACAAACCTCTTACAAATGTTGTTTGAAGCTATGGGTATAAACTCACTTAGCTATTGGAAATGTTAGAATATCTCTCACAGATATTCCCCCTCGAATATTCTCAAAGTTATTTCCTCCTCTGTTGTAGAATTCATCCCTTCCCACTTTTCTGCCCCCACATTTATCTTCCCCATCTAGACCTGCACCATTCTATATGGTAGCTAGTAGCCACACGAAGCTATTTAAATGTAAATTAATTAAAATTAAATTAAATTAAAAGTTCAGTTTTCCAATTGCCCTAGCCACATTTCAAGTTCTCAAAAGCCACATGTGGCTACTGTATGGCACAGCAGAGACATAGAAATTTTCCATCATCACAGAAAGTTCTACTGGATAGCAATTTTCAATAGAGTCCTCTGATGTCTTGCCTATCCCATGGGCTCTTCAGTCTCACCATCATCAACAATAGCAACAACTACCCTACAAGTGACCCTTCTGCCCTTGTAGCTAGATACAAGTCTCTAAATGCTGCCAAACTTTTAGGATGAGAATTTTCTTTCACCCCTACATTCTTTCCCTAGTCCTTTGCAATCTGACTTGTATACGTTCTTTGCAGAAATAAAGCTACTAAAGACTTTTGATGCATCCGCCACATTTTTCCCAGTTATCATCTTCCTAAAATTACTTCTTTTTAACCTGTTTCTCCCACCTTCTGTCCCTGGCACATAATCATTGATGAATAAGTGTTGGTTCACTGAGACAATGAACTTTCCTCCTTGACTACTTAGTCCTCCAGGACCCATCACGCGACTCACTCCTGTCTCAAAATCCCAGTCTTCTGCTTTTTTTTCCTTTTGTGAGCCCTTCTCTGACTAGCTCATCTTCCCTTCTTTACCTTTAACTATCTGCTTTTTGGAAACGAATCTTGATCTCCTGCCTCAAGATGATAATTTCTCAGAAACAGACTTGTAGATACAGAGAACAGACTGATGGTTGCCAGAGGGAAGGGGGTGAAGGAACTGGGTGAAAAATGTGAAGGGATTGAGAAGTATAGATTGATAATTGCAAAAGAGTCATGGGGATGTAAAATACAGCATAGGAAATATGGTCAATAATCCTATATAATAAAGAAGTAATATGCAAATTGACCCTAACTCTGCAACACCATCACAAGATGGCAGCACATACAGTGGGGGCTGGGCAGCGGGGCCGGGGCTGGCAGCTGCTCTGCACGGCTTCTGCCAGGGTTCCTGTAGCCCCACAGGAGCATGGGGGTCCCGGCGGCCACTTCATGTGGCTTCTGCTGGGGTTTCCACAGTCCCACACATGTGTGCTGTGGAGCCAGGGCCCGGCAGCCACTGCGTAGCCCAGAGGTGGGGCATTAGGGCTGCACTCCAGGGCTGCACTCCAAGGTGTGCTGGCCACATGGGGCAGGACTCTGGGTGGTTCCATGGAATTGGGGGAAGGGGTCCTGGGTCTTGTGTTATTTCGTGCAACGGGTCACTAGTCCTATAAAATAAAAGGCTAACATGCAAATTGAACAAATGGCAGAGTGACCGGTCACTATGACATGCACTGGTCACCAGGGGGCAGACGCTCAACACAGGAGCTGCCCCCTGGTGGCCAGTGTGCTCCCACAGGGCAACTGCTGCTCAGCCAGAAGCCGGGCTTTCCAGCGGGCTCACAACTAGTGAGCACAGTGGTGGTGGTGGGAGCCTCTTGCCTCCGTGGCAGTGCTAAGGACCCCTCAGGGAGCAGGGAACGGGCCTACACCTGCAGGTGAACATCCCCTGAGGATTTCTGGACTATGAGAGGGTGCAGGCCAGGCTGAGGGCCCCCTCCACCCCAGTGCACGAATGTTGTGCACCAGGCCTCTATTATTTTAATATGTATGTATGGTGCTAGATGGGTACTGGAAATATAAGGGGGAACACTTTGTAAAGTATATGACTGTCTAACCACTATACTGCACACCTGAAACATACCAGTTAATTCCCATGTGAACAGTCAAAGATTTGAGGGGGCAGGAACAAAAACTATAAAATGAAAGATATAAGAAGGAACTTTTTTCTGTGTAATAATTGTGCTACAGTCTCTCTTATGACTAGTTTCAATGTTGCAGAATGGAATAGTAGTTCTTTTTCCTAATAATTTCTTCTTTCTTTCTTTTTTTACTTTTTGTTTGGAGGGAGGAGTGTGTTAGTAACCTCCATACTGCCTCTTCATAGCAAACTAAACAAGTTGTAGATCAAAACAGAAAGCCATCCACTTGCACAAAGGCAATAGTAATGCAATAAGCCCACAGAAAATTACACCCTGGTGTTTTGTGAAGAAAGTTGACAGGACAACACCTCCTTCCCTTCTTAAAATGAAGGCATAAAGTACACTCTAACCTTTAACAGCATATGATGTCTATAACTAATGTGAAGGAAAGTCAAAATTTTTTCTCCCTTTGTTTATTTTTCTTTTAGCAGAAATATCCTTCTGATTAGAAAGCTGAAAAGGTGAGTAGGGAGAAATATGCAACTCATTCAACTAAAGAAAAATTAAAGTAATGCAGACAACACAGTGCAAGATGCTTGATTCTGTTACACTTAACTTAAAAATTACCAGGTCTTCCCTGGCTGGCATGGTTCAGTGGTTGACCACTGACCTGTGAATCAGAAGTTCACAGTTTGATTCCCAGTAAAGGCACATGCCCAGGAGGCAGCCAATCAATGATTCTCTCTCATCATTGATGTTTCTATCTCTTCCTCTCTCTCCCTTCCTCTCTGAAAACAATCAAAATATATTTAAAACAAACACAAAAACTACCAGTGTCCCTCTGCCCTATGCCATTGAGATACAGTTGAAAAATAAAATTGCAATATATTTAAAGTGCACAATATGATAGTTTGATTATATATACACTAGAGGCCTGATGCATGAATTCATGTACAGGTGGGGTCTGTTGGCCTGTGATCAGGGCCCAATCAGGGCCTTCTTGCCCAATCCCAATTGAGGCCGATGGAGGCCAGCCAGCTGGAGAGGGACCTTGGGAGGGCTCCAAGGTGTGTCTGGTCCTCTTGCCAGTCCTGTTGGCCAGACCAAGCAGCAGCAAGCTAACCTACTGGTAGGAGCATCTGCCCCCTGGTGGTCAGTGTGTGTCATAGTGACTGATCTAGTGGTCAACCGAAAGGTCTGACACTTAGCATATTACGCTTTTATTATATAGGATAAGTGAAATGATTACCATAATCAAGTTAATGAACATATCCATTACTTTACATAACTACCTTTTTTTACACAACACTGTTATTAACTGTAGTCACCAAGTTGTATATTAGATTCTCACAATTTATTCATATTCTAACTGGAAGTTTGAACCCTCAAACCAATCTCCCATTTCCTCTACCTATTAGCCGCCTAGCCATCACAAATTACTCTCTTTCTATGAGTCTTACTTTTATTCTTTTAGATTCCACATATATAAGTATTTGTCTACAATACAATATTTGTCTTTCTGTTTCCCAACCAATATTCTTGAAATGTAAATTCAACTCCCAAAACCTATAAGTGACACTAAGAACACTGGAGAAATTTAATTGGACAGATGTGGGCAGTTCCAAAACTCAGTGGTCTTTGAGAGCTAAAAGATCAAGATAGTTTTTCACAACGATTTATAAGAACTTCGCTTATAAACGAAAAACCAGAGAGGGCATTCAGTTATACACAAGGTAATCAAAGTAGCACAAATATCCTCCAAAATGGGCATTTACTAGGCAATTTGGGTTAAAATAATATAAAAGGCAGATTGTTTCCCCTAGTACATCTGCCTTTCTTGCACTTGAGGAAAATTTGTAGATGAAACTTCTAGAAAGAAAGGAGGGAAGAAAGGAAGAAAGAAAAATGAAAAGAAAGAAAGGAAGAGAGCCTCCTTTCCCATAGCCTTCTGCCAAACAGATTCTGTTGCTAGGTAAACATAAGCCACCAACAATTTATGTACCAATATATACAGCAAATTATAGCTGAGAGGAAGCTTGCTAGTTTATGAAACAGATGGTAGATTTATGTCGTAGCCCAAGAAAAACAGGGTTTTGCCACAATGAGCCCCTGCAAGTCTCTCTGACAATTTCCTAGCCTAATAAACACTATGGCTTTTTATGTTGTGAGGAAGAAGAGTGGAATCACAGAAAAGAAGAGTCAAAAGGAATGACAAAAATGATGCTCTTTGAGAAGTGGAATTATTGGTTTTGAACTTTGTTTTTAAATATGTGATAGCAAAATAAATATATACATACATACATACATAAGCGATAGCAGCAGAAAGTAAACCAACACAGCTAGTAATATACCTTCAGACTTGCCATCTGGGTTGAAGTCAGATTTAATAAGTCCAGCTATATCAACTCCACCTCTCTAGCATGATAACATTTAATAAAGGCTAGGAAGAAGGGGGTATACTCTTCTGCAAACCTCTGTAACTAGAAAATATATCCATGTTTATTAAAAATTTTAAAAAGAAGTTTCAGCAACTTAAGGCCTTTGTAGCTCATATTTCTCATCCAAACTAAATTGGTATTTGTTTAATAAGCAAATGGTTCACAACTGGACTTAAACTGCCCCATCACATCAAGGAACAAACTGTTGAATCACACTCAGATCCACACTGACATCTGCAGGTAATTGAAACAGGACTTATAGGAACTGATTTCTAGACACAGGACTTTCAAACCAGTTATCACAGTAGTATGTGAACATATAACACAACATATAAATTGAATAACAATTTATATCTTTTTAAAAACACTATCAAAGTGTAAGTTGCTTTCATAGATTAAAATATTGCACATAGTATATGAGCTCAATTATGAGGAGAAAATATAACTATTTCTGCCTGGTGTAATTGTGGTGGTTTTATTTTCACTTTAAATTTTTCCTTCTATTTTCTGTTACTTTTTATATATTCTCAAATGAGCATATAGTACTTTTACAATAAGTAATTTAAAGCATGCTACCTAAATTTTAACTTCAAACCCTTAGTTGTCCCAATTCAATTTGTATTAACATTCATCAAAGCCTTTTAACAGCACCCTGCAAAATGCTGTTTTACTGTAGTAAACCGCTGCTATGCAGTATGTTTATTTACATAGATTATCAAAACTTTTAAATACACACAAAAATAAGGATAAACCGATTTGTAGCAGACTCCAGCTGCTCTAGTCTAAGACGTGTGATTTTTCTCTAGTGCCTTTCAATTGAGAAAAAAATTTAAGGAACATTTATTGGGTCAATCTATAATTATAGTATTAGAGAAAATAGGATCTAATACTATGGGGAGCCTTTTACAATGACTCTATGGGGGAAAGTTTGTCTTTCTGGGCTTGCAAAATCAAGAGACTCATTCAAGTTCTGAGGTAAAAAATCAATGTTTGACGAAAGCTTTATTCTACATATTAAAAATTAAGTATAATAGAAAAATCTGCAAGGATTTCTACTGTTAGAAAAAAAAAGTACAACTACTTAAGGGCGCCTTAAGAAATTCAATCAACAGGCACTCATAAACATGCAGTCTCTTCAACTTACAAGTGTGTTACATTTCAAATGCTTATTGATTTTTTAGGAGGGGATGCCTGGAAACAATGAAACAAAGTATGGTAGTAGGGTCCCAAGTTAATTCACAAAAGTAAAGCTAAAATCTAAAATACTCTGTAATGAAACTGTAGAATGAAGTTTTAGCAATAAAATCAAACGAATATTGGAATGCTTTTAACAACAAATATATTTCAGTTTTCATGTTTTGGTGCATGAGAAAATAACTAGAAAGATAAGAAAGTGGGACATTTTCAAGCACTTTAGATAGTAACAATTAATTGCTCTTTAAATCTTGCAGCTTATCTTATTTTTGTTTTATGCTCATGGGTCATGCTTAAGGTTTTACTTTACTTAATAAATGGACATGAAATGGTAATTAGGGAGAAAAATTAGGAGAAAAATTTTATTGTGGAAACTGGCTAAGAATTATACAGAAAAGGGGAGCGGGAACTAAAGAAAACATGGATGTAGACGATACTGGAAGTGTTTCCACTTCATTCATTCATTCATTCATTCATTCATTCATTCATTCATTCAATTATGAAATAGAAGGCCCTATTGGTGAGTACAAGAACCCAATAGTTCATTCATTTGTTCATTCTTTCAAGCATTCACTCACCTCCCCAAGTGATTCAAATAGTCAAGCTGTCTGCATAGTTTAAAAAACATATTTGCATCTTTCTATGTGTGAAGTTGAGTATCTTTTTATACATTTAAGCCATTTCTATATTTTCTTCTGTGAACTGTCTATTCAACGGTTTTGCCCATTTCCTCTTTGGATTTTTAGCTCCCCCCTCTGGAATTTAAGGATTCTTTATATATTGGGGGTATTAGCTCTTTTTGTTGTTGTTGCTAATCCTCACTTGAGGATATTTTTCCACTGTTTTTTTAGAGAGAGTGAAAGGAAGAGAGGGAGAGGGTAGAGAGAGAGATAGAGGGAAAGAGAAACATCAGTGTGTGAGAAAAACACATCAATTGGTTGCCTCCTGCATGCACCCCACCCCAGAAATCAAACCTGTAAGACAGGTATGTGCCCTTGACTGGGAATTGGACTCTCAACCCTTCAGTCCATGGGTTGGCACTGTAACCACTGAGCCACACCAACCAGGGCGCTATTAACTCTTTTTTGTAGGAGATGTATTTTCTCCCAGTTTTGACAGCTTCCTTTTGACTTTGCTGATGTATTTTTTGCCATGCAAAAGTTTGTTGTATTTTAAATCCTCACCTGAGTATATGTTTTTCATTGATTCTAGAGAAAGGAAGGGAGAGGGAGACAGAGAAAGATAAACATTGATGGGTTGCCTCAGGGTCACTGGGGATCGAACCTAAAATTCCGGTATGTGCTCCCACTGGGACTCAAACCCATGACTCTTAGGTGCATTGGGTGAAACTCTAACCACTGACCACACCAGTCAGGCTGCCATGAAAAGGATTTTACTTTCATTTTCATTATGTAATGTAACATTATAACACATTGAATAATTATTTTAAAAGAATTTGAAGTGATATGCAAAAAGAAAGGGGGCAGCTTTCTTTTTCTAAAAAACTATCTTTATTGTTGAAAGTATTACAAATGTCCCTTTTGTTGTTTTTGTTTGTTTGCTTGCTTGTTTTTTTCCCATTGACCCCCTCCAGTCTGCACCTGCCCCTCCTAGGCCTTCACCACACTATTGTGTGTCCTTGGGCTATACAGGTTCCAGACTTATCACTCCCTACCCACTCTCCACCCCCTGCCTTCCTTCTGAAATGCATCAGTCTGTTTTTTGGTGTGTGTGTGTGTGTTTAATCTTTATTGTTGAAATTAATACATATGTCCCCCTCTTCCCCCCATTGACCCCTTCTAGCCCACCTTCATCCCCTACCACAGGCCTTCACCAACCTATTGTCTGTCTTTATGGATTATGCATATATGCATACAGTGACTTCGTGGTTCATAGGTCAACGCTCAACCATTTAGCCATGCCAGCCAGGCTGTATACAAGTTCTTTGGTTGATCTCTTCCCACCCATCCACCCACCAGGCCCCCCCACCCCCACCCCCACCTTCCTTCTGAGATTCATCAGTCTGTTTCATGCTTCTATGACTCTGGATCTATTTTGTTCATCAGGTTGTTTTGTTCATAGGTTCCACATATGAGTAAGATTATGTGATACTTAATCTTTCTCTGACTGGCTTAGTTCACTTAACATAATAATCTCCAGGTCCAGCCATACTGCTGCAAATGGTAAGAGTTCTTTCTTTTTTACAGCTGTGTAGTATTCCATTGTATAAATGTACCAGGGGAGGCAGCTTTCTTTACAGAGAAATACTAGCTAATAAATGTGGAAGGAATGACATAATGAGAAAAACATCATTTTGCAGCCACCATCTTAAAAACTGATTGGGGATAGTGGGGGCTTGCCCAGGGTGGGAATGGCTGTGGAGGGTGTCAATTGGGGGAAAAGGAGACATATGTAAAACTTTAGATAATAAAAAAATAAAAAGATTTTTTAAAAAGTGATTGGGGTAGGCATTACTAATGGATGCCAAAACTATTGGGTAAAAGTTGTTGGAGAGCAGGATATGGTCATCTATCTTTGTAAATACTAATTTAAAATGGAAAAGGTACCTTTACAGTAGAGAAATCTGGAGAACACTATCTTGACCAAGTGATCAAACTTGGCATCATCAATGGGACAACTGACATCACGTATCTCCTGATGTAATGCAATGGGAATCAGCTATGTGGTATTCTTGCTGAAAATGTTTAATCTCTAATGTATAACCAAATCTAATCATGAGGGAACAATTTGCCAAATATAAATGACAGGGCACTATATAAGACAACTGGCCCAGACTCTTAAAAAATGAGTATTTCATGAGTGACTAAAAAAAGTGGGGGATTGTTCTGTACTAAAGAAAACTAGAGACATGACAACTAAATGAATTTGCATGATCTCTGATCCCAATTTTGAATCCTCGATTTTAAAAAAAACTCTAAAGGACATTATTGAGACAATTTGGGAAATTTGAATATGGACTGTAAATTAAATAATATTTTATAAATGTTAAATTTATTGAGTTTGCTAACAAAATTGTAATTATGTAGACAAACACCCTTGTTTTTAAGGTAATAGAATTTGAAAAGGTGTCTGAAAAAAAGTCTTGATATCTGCAAATTAATTTCAAATAGTTCATAAAAATATGTGTATGTAAATCCTCTTTGGATTTTTAGCCTTTTCCCCCTCTGGAATTTAAGAGTCCTTTGTATATTGAGGATATTAACTCTTTTTGTTGTTGCTACACAGAAAGGAGAGAATAGAGAAAGAGAGAGGAAGAGAGGGAGAGAAAGAACAAATGTAGTAAAACGTTAACTTTAATTTTCTTGAAGGGTATATAAGCGTTCTTAGAACTATTTTAATAATTTGAATTTTTCTATACGTTTGAGATTTTTCTAAATTAAACGCTGAAAATTTTTAATTAAATTTGGAAAATCTGTATCATGTGCCACAAACAGAAGATACATATTAGATATATACTAAAAATAGTAGCTAAACGTGGAGAGATTCCTCATGTAAGTTTCCTCAGGAATGTGTGGAAGACAAGAAGCTTGATGCTCCTCCTAGAGGGCAGAGTGTGTGTGGCTTTCTTCCAGTTCCTTCTATAGGTTAACATTCCCTAGTGATATTCCTTCAGCTCCCTCTGTTGGTTAGAGTGAATAACTCCACAATTATTCAACAAAACTTTATTGAGCGACTATTATGTTTCAGATACAGTGCTGGCTGTTCAGGATACAGAGGAGAAATGAGAAACTTTTTGTATGTAATGAAGAAGGATTGGGAAAGAAGGAAATTAGAAAATTTAGGCATAGATTCTTTTCGTCCAAAGTAGGCAGGTCTCAGTGATCCAAACTAGAAGCTTGTCTATGAGGTCTATATTCTGACCTTACTTAGCTTGGAGCTCTAATCACTCCTTTAGTCAGAAGAGATAGTAACCCCTCATTTACTTAACCCTCTGCAATCTCACTTTTACCCTTTTCACTTCACCAAAAGTACACATATGAAGGGCTCTAGGGACCTCCTAATTATCAGAACCAGTAAGAGTTTTCAGTCCTCACCTTAAGTGACCTTGACAATGACTCCCTTCTCAGCTTCACTGATATAGATAGCAGCTTTCCCAAGTTTTCTCCTGCTACTCCGTCTTTCCTTCAGCTTCCTTTTAAATGTTGATGTTTGTCAGGATTTTGTCCTTAACCCAGTTCTCCATACAATCTCCCTGCTTATGTCTATACACATAGGCATAAAGATTTCTACCTACATAAGCTAAAATGCTCAAATTCTAAAAGACCACAGCTTGTTTCTCTCTCCAGCTTCATTTTTTTAAATTCATTGAGGTAACAGGTTAATCCAGCCTCATTTTCCATTAATTGTCAAATTACTGTATTTCTGTGATAGTGATTTGGTCTCTTCTTACCTGTATCTGATTTCCCTCTTCCTGACTCCCACCTCCACCCAAGATTGCTCTTCAAGATTCAGCTTCAGTGCTACTTCTTCTGGGAAACATTTCAGAAGCACAGCACAGCCTATGTTGGGTGCTCTCCCTTTGTATTCACCCAGCACACTCAAATTGGTGCTTCTAATGATCTGTGTATTTCCGTTTATTCCACTAGACTTGTCTTCTTGAAGTCACAAACTTAATCTGCACTTATAGTTCCCAGCACAGGGCTCAATACATATCTGTTAAAATGATAAACAGTCTAAGAAATCCCTTGTAAAGTATGACATAGGGAATATAGTCAATAATATTGTAATAACTCTGTATGGTGCCAGGTGAATTCTGACAATATTGGAAGAAATGCTTTGTGAAGTTTATGACTGTCTAACCACCATATACCTGAAACTAATATAAAATAATATTGAATGTAAACTGTAATAAAAATTGTCCAAAAAAAGAGAAAAAAATCCCCGAACTGTGAACAGTTGAACACAAAGGAAGAGGAGGTTGGTGGTGGTATAAGCCAGGGATATTTAAAACTTGAATGTTTAGATCTTTTTCTCTTTCCTTTCATAGAGGCAGCCAGGACTGGTGAGGCTAGAGGGGCATAAGGGTCAGAGCCAAAGAGATGGTTGGGCTGGCAAAGCAGCCAGGATGTCAGGGCTGGAAATTGGTTGCATTCAGCAGAAATGACCAATTATTTTGAGGATAAAGGAAACCAGGTCTGTCACTACCTGAGAATGGAATTATGGGGTAGATGCTAGGATGTACCTTGTGTTGTTGAACTGAAATAGGAGGTATGAATTTGAATTCATGATTTTTAATAGATGAACAAAGATAGATATGTGTAGATCTATACTGAGAAGGCCTTTAAACCATGATGTCCCCCCAGTGGCAATGATTATACCAGTGTCTAGCTTACACCTTGATTTTGAAATACCATTCTCCATTAAAAGAAATCAGGGCTCCTTAGAAAAATGGCTGATCCTAGGGCTGGGGCAAGGAAAGTATGAATCTGGGACATCTTATGCCAGAAAAGAAAACACTGCTGAAAAAAATCATAGGGATTTGTCAACAGGACCCAGGAGCTGGCATGGAGGGGCACTCACCATCCAAATCTGAGAGGTGAATATCAACATAATCATGGTAATGGTTAAAGCCCATTGACTAAAATAGGAGTCCGGGAGTCTATATTGATGTAAATAAATAGTAGAGAAGGGAATTTTCTTTACAGTAGAATGTCAATTAATAAATGTAGTAGAAATGATAGAATTAGAGAGTCACCATTAGGTAGCCATCATAATACCATCAGGGAAGAAAGATCAGTGGATACTAATAGTAGGAAGTGAAAGTTTCATGAGGAAACAAGATATGTGATACTCTCAAAGTATCTCTATACAAATATTTTATTATTTTCAAAGGGAAAACACTAACTGTTCAGTAGAATAACATGGTAGACACCAATTTAACCAAAGGATCAAGGTTACCATCACCAGTAATAAGACAGTGACAGCATGTGCCTCCTCCTGTGATATATTGAGAACACAGCATCACTTATGTAGTATTCCTGCCTCCCCTCTCCAAAAAACCTGAATTTAATAACTAGGAAACATCAAACCTAAATTAAGGGACATTTATCACAATATCTATCGCTTTTCAGAAATATGAAGGTCACCAAAGACAAGGAAAGATCAGGGAACTTCCAGATTGAGGGAAACCACACACATAATAATTAAGTGTAACATATAATACTGGCTTAAATCCTGGGCCAGATAAAAGATTTCTTTTCCTTTTACTTAAAGAGCATTTTTGGGACCAGAGGAAAAATTTAAAAGGCGTCTGAAGATTAAATGGTATCAAAGTTAACTTCCTAATTTTGAAAGCTGTAATGTGGTTATGTGGAATGTCCAAGTTTTTAGAAAATTTTCACTGAAACATTTAAGGATAATAGGACATACATGCCTGTAATTGTTGGGTCAGAAAAAAAATGTGTGTATATATACACACATAAGATAGATACATACATACATACATACATACATACACACAAGAAGAGAGAGAGACAGAGAGAGAGAGAGAGAGAGAGAGAGAGAAAGAGAGAGAGAATAATAAAGCAAATGTGGTTAAATATCAACAATGGAGAAACCAGGGTGAAGGATATACTAGAGTTCTTTGGGCTATTTATACAACTTTTCTGTAAGTGTGAAATAAAACAATTCATATATTTTTAAAATACTGAAAAGAAAACTGAGTGCTTGTAACCTGAGTCATACAAAAAGGCTTTTATTTTTTGCCTGTCTACCCCTCCATCTAGTTCTAAAAACAATTTAGCCTTATGAATATGTAAAAAAACAAACAAGATAAAATAAATTGAAAACAAGTATGAAATCCATGTGGTCTTGGCAAGAACCTTCTAATTTGTCAAATTTTACAAAATGTTCTTGAAAATTTGATAGGTTATGGGAAGATATTTCTCTTTGTTTTGGGAAACAGTCCAAACTTCAGTATAGTTATTAGTTTCTTTGTGTTCCTGATATTCTTTTATTCAAAACTTGATTGCAATTAGCCACAAATTATGTAATACTGGACTATGGAGGCAGAAAATCATCTAAACTAATAAAAGCGAAATATTAAAATTAACCGTTTCTCCGAGACAGGGTAGGCCACGCCCACCAGCCAATCAGAGCGGCTGTATGCAAATTAGCCCAGCCAACATGGCGGCCGCCACTCCCGGACCTGAGTAAACAGCCCTTTCCATTGTGGCAGGAGAGAAAGTGAAGCTTTGCCCCTCAGCTCAGCTCCGATTAAACTGCCTCTAGCGAAACACAGCTTTTTGAAACATTGTAACAATCATAGAATCCTCCGGAGCTGAAGGAAAGAGCAGCTCCGGCCTAACCAGTAAAAGTAACAATTGTTTCATTATAGACGCTGCGAGGTGAAGCAGAGGAGGCTTCGTTAGTAGTTAGAAG
>PVJC01014262.1:8556-36816 GCA_004026665.1 Murina feae | reverse complement strand
TGCTGGCATGCCTGACCAGCCTGGGTGAGGGGCTTTAAGGCTGCCCACAGCTCCCATTGCCCAAAGTCCCAGCAAGGCTGGCTGGACGCAGGTTCTGGAGTTTTTTCTCCTATAATTGATACTGTTCCTTGAAGGCCTTTGTTTATCTCCTATAATTGATACACTGTTCCTTTAAGGCGGCCTTCTAACTACTAACGAACCCTCCTCTGCCTCACCTCGCAGAGTCTCTAATGAAACAATTGTTACTTTTACTGGTTAGGCTGGAGCTGCTCTTTCCTTCAGCTCCGGAGGATTCTATGATTGTTACAATGTTTCAAAAAGCTGTGTTTTGCTAGAGGCAGTTTAATCGGAGCTGAGCTGAGGGGCGCAGCTTCACTTTCCCTCCTGCCGCAATGGAAAGGGCTGTTTACTCAGGTCCGGGAGTGGCGGCCGCCATGTTGGCTGGGCTAATTTGCGTACAGCCGCTCTGATTGGCTGGTGGGCGTGGCTTACCCTGTCTCGGAGAAACTGTTAATTTTAATATTTTGCTTTTATTAGTTTAGATATTTGTTATGGCTTTTATAGTAATACATGTTTTCTGGAATGGATAGGGCATAGAATGGAGGCTTATATAAGATACTTTTTCAAAAAGCTTCTCATTTTGGAAAATTTCAAAAGAGGAGAGAATAGTACATTGAATTCCCATGTAACCATTACCCAGCTTCAATAATTACCAATATATTGCCAATCTTACTTCATACTCCTTCTTCCCCGCCCCCCTTTTCTTTTTGCTGGAGCCTTTTAAGATAAATCCTATAACATATCATTTCACCAATTATTACTTGTATTTATTTCTAAGAAATAAAGACATTGCCTTGGCTGGTTTTGCTCAGTGGATAGTGTCAGCCTGTGGACTAAAGAGTCCCCAGTTCAATTCCGGTCAAGGGCACATGCCTGGGTTGCACTCAATCCCCAGTCCGGGGGGCATGCAGGAGGCAGCCAATCAATGATTTTCTCTCATCATTGATGTTTCTATTTCTCTCTCCTCTTTCCCTCTCTTTCAAATAACAATATATTTGAAAAAAAAGACATCAAAATATATAATCCCAATGCCATTATCATACCTAATAGAATCAATGATAATTTATAAGAATCTTTTAATACCCAGTTAAGATTCAAGCTTCCATGATTGTCTCAGAAGAGTTTTAAAACCAGTTGGTTAGTTTGAATCAGGATCTCAATTTGCATGTTGCATTTGCTGGTTATATGTGATAGGTGTTTTTAAGTTGGGGAATACCACACTTCTGCTGGGTGGCCCCCTCCTTGACAACGAAGAAGCCTTTACAGCCAGGCAAGCATTTAGTATGTTCTTAGGCAAGAGATGACAAGCTAAGGGCATTTTCCTCTAAAGTACAGTAGAGGTAACTGTGGAATTCCCAATCTTCCTGTGCCCTTCCTGTTCTCATAATATTAACCGAGAAAACAACTTTAAACATATTCCTAGATTTAAGTCATAGGTGTTAAAAGGCCACCAAGAAATCAGTTCTCCTGATTATCTACCTATTAATCATCTGTTTTGGCATCTTCTAACACCAAGTGTTGCCATCCCTGGGGCAAACTTAAGTAGGTGAGGATTCAGGTGGAAACTACTTGAGTCATGAACTTCGAGGCTAGTTTGGCAGAAGTTAATAAAGATTATATAAGTTAATGCAGATTGGCCTTAGTTCTGAACACTGACACATTGCTCAGCACCTTCGTAAGGCTCAAGGCAGTGTGCAGGCGCTGAATACTGGGGATAAAGTCTTCCGAGGCGTGTCGGTCCACTCTTTGATTTGCAGACACAGGACCCGGTCAGGTTGTGGCTTGACTGCCGCAGGGCGCTGACTCAGCAGACCCCACCTCTGCCTTCTATGCTACCCTAGCTGTGGTCCCTTGGAAGACCTTCTGAGTGGAAGTAGGTTCCAGGAAGGAACTCAATGGAATTGTTTATATAATGACAAAGAGTGAAAGGTAAAGAAGACTGTTGAAAGCTTGAGGAAATATCACTGCTGCTTAGAACCTGCAGTGATTTCTCATGGCTCAGAGTCAACACCAAAGCCCTGAGAGTGGCCTCCCAGGCCCTGAGCCTGCCCCTCCTTTGCCTTTCCCTCTCTGACCTTATTAGCTCCTGCTTTCCAAGTTCACTCATCTTTACCTATTCAGTTCCTCGAATCTGCCAGACTCTCTCCTGCTTCAAGGCCTTTGCATTCGCTGTTCCTTCCCGCAACTGATCTCCTTACGCCCTGACTTTCTTAAGTTCTCATCTCCTTCGGGTCTTTGTTCAGCTGTCACTCAGTGTGGGTTTCCCTACCTACTTGTTCAAAACTGCCCTCCCTGTACCCATGACCCCTACCCCCTGTCCTCCTGCCCCATCCCATCAGCTCTCCCTAAATCTCTCCCTTGCTTATCTTTTTCCATAGCAGTATCTCTTTCTAAAATATTAGACAATTTACTTTTTAATTTTATTATATTTTTCCCACAATGAATTTATCCTCTGTGCCTAGAATAATGACTGATCATAGTAGACATTCAATAAATTGTTTAAATGAGTGAGTAGATAACTTAAACTCTGGAAAATTTGACCCCAAGAATACAATACCAGCTTCAGTACACTCAGTAGGTGAGTGTAAGTGAAATAATTTGAAATAATAAGAAGGCATACTGAAGTTAAATAATATGAAAACTTCAATGTTGGGGAAAACAAAGGATGAACTTTGAATGACATTGCGGTAAGGGACACTGTGGTAAGGGGACAGGTGAAGTGTCTTCACCGTTCGTGTGTCAGTGAACTGTGCTCAGTAGTGTGGTCCATATAGTGAGTGATGTGCTCTCTGGCTTTTGATACAGTAGATCCTTGGCTCGTGTGAATCTAACAGTTGGATTTCAGATATTTGCTGGCAGCCTGGAAGGGTCACCACATAGTTGTTTATACATGTTATATCAGAAATTATGTGTCACAGTGATATTTGTGAATTTGGGCATTTGCAACCTGGAGTGGGGGCGTTTCATGAATGTCACAGGTTAGTATGCTCTTTAGATAAGTCTGCTCTTCACTAAAGTGCTGTTTAATAGTTGTGGTCCCAGGTTCCTAAAGAGTTTGGAATGGATCAAGCAAATACTAGTAAGCTAAGGAGAGCCAGCATGCCATATAGTAGTTCAGAGCACAGACTTGTGGAGCTGGACCTCATGGGTTTGAGTCCTGACTTTGATGGTTATTAGCTGCGTGACAATCTCTTTGTGCCTCAGAAATGATGATGATATAAAGGGTACATACCTCATTGGATTATTGTGAGAATTAAATGAGTTAAAACTTGTAAAGCAGTTACAACAGTGGCTGGCACATAGTAAGCTAAACCTAAATGTTTGTTATGTAAAAATAAAGACATTTATTTGGGAGGCCTATTAGAGAGTGCTTCAACCATTGCCAGTAGGCACACCAAAATAGGGAAAGAAGTGAGTGTAAGTGATAGAATTAGAATAAGAAGGCATATGAAGTTTAGTAATATGAAAAAAGAAGTTATTGAGTCTAGTCCCTAACAGGCATGGGTTAGTTAATTATGAAGGAGTATAGTAGAGTGGTTAAACTGTGCACTGCATTGCTGAGTTAGCCCCCCTCGCCTGGTTTTCTGATCACAATTACTGTGATTTTTGAGTCAATTACTTAATCTCAGATTACAGCTCTGAAATAGGTGTGTGAAAAGTCCTTACCTTATGGGGCTGTCATGAGGATTGAATCACGTAATCATGTAAAGTGCCTTAGGACAATACCTGGCATGTAGTAATTTTTGCAAATGGTTTAAAAAAATAATGGATGATAAGAGTCCCTAATCTCTGTCCCCACATTGTTATAGGTCTTGAAATCCTTGAGCTAGAATCTTCAGCCCTGTCCTATTACTGAGCCAGCTGGACAAAAATCTGACAGCACCAGGAATGAAATAATGCATGCATGATGCTTAGCACAGTGCCTGGCAAGTAGGAAGAACTCAATAAATGCTGGGAGCCTCATCCCCACTACCAGGCATGATGGTTCAAAGTTAGCTGATAAGGAGAAAATCAGATAGTTACTATTTAAAAATCCCTTCTAGCCATTTCCCCATTCTAGATTTGGAACAAATTACTGTTTCTTCAGTTGAATACATGACAAGTAATTGGAAGTTTGCTTATGTAGGGGGTTCATGTTGTTTGAAGAATATATCCAGGGCCTTTAAACTTAGAGATGCACTTAGTATCAAACATGTGTGTACCCTCACTCTACCTATTTCTCACTAGTTGATTGATTGATTCATTCATCAACATTTAATGAGCACTCACTATGTGTAGTGATCATGCTTGACATTGAACTGGAGGTAGAAAGACTTTATGTAGACGATACCTGCTTTCTAATAGTTTATAACATGGTCGGGACATCTGCCATGACATATCCATGTACAGTTGTATGAGGTTAAATGACCGTGACCAGGCAATGCCATACATGCCAGATAAAAATGCTATACGTGCTGTGTATACCTTCAAGGAGCCAATGGAGAACAGATGAAAGATCATAGCTCTTCTTGGCCAAGGATGTGTCTGAGAGTTTAGTGAGGGCTCTGGAGAGGTTTGAGTTGTGTCTTGGAGAATGGGTTAACTAAGATGACATCTTAATTAGAGGAAGCAGCTTGTGTACAAAGGCGTGGTAGCCCACTCAGGGAATGACATGGCATGGGGGAAGGCAGGAGCTAAGTTAGAAAGTTCATGACAAGCTTTAAATTCTATGTGGAGTAGTTTGGACTTCCTCTTTAATATAATGAAGAGCCATTGTGTGATCTTTAAAAGGAAAATGATACCAAATTGTGTTTTATAAATGGATGGATTTAGGGGGACCTGATTTCAGAGCCAGGGAGACCACTTTGAAACCATTGGTGGGAGCTATCTCATACTCACTTCTAAGCCTGGACATGCTGGAGTATTGCTTGACTAATAGCTGCCTTGCAGGCTGGGTTCCCAGCTATAGATAGTCCTTTACCCCACTGTGGCTTGTCACCCCTGCTCTGTGCTCTGCCTTCTTCATTCTGCTGCTGGTTTGGTCTGGCTTGTGGCTGAAGGCTAGCGGTGTTAGAAGGAAGGGAGACAGGCTGGACCCGCCTCCTGCTGCTCTTCTGCTTCTCATGTGCAGCCCCCTGCCCCCAACCTTTTTAGTTCTTGAGTCAACCCTGGAGCCTTTGAAGAAGGACAATCGACAGTGAAAAGAGTTTAGAAGGGATCCTCCTTTTCCTGTCCCTAATAGTAAAAACTCAGGGAAAACGTTCAATGGGTAAAGTGTTGAATTTCTGACCCGGGAATGAAGCTGCTGTGTTCTTCAGTAGACCTCTGGTCAGAGGCAGCACACGGTGGCCATAGAAGCACATGGATTGGCCCCTTAAAAAAATTAGAGTATGTGACTGTGGGTGTAGGCTGTCGGGATTGTTTTGAGAGGCGTCATGCAAGCCATTTCCTTTTCAGCACTTAACCTTCTCCAACAATTTCTCCTTTCATCTGTCACCTCCCATGAGCCTCCACACCTTTCCTCACTCCAGAGCCTCTGTCTCCATCCTGTACCAGTCCTCTCCTTGTCCTTTATTGCTGAGCATGTTCCAGCCTTTCAGAGCTCAGCCAGCAGACTGTGGACAGAGGGGAGGAGACCTTGCCCCGATGTGGAGAGAATGGCAAAGAGGGGTGGGGTCCTGTGGCCTTGAGGGCCAATTGATCACTCATTTCCCCAACCGACTCTGCCATGCATTTGCTCATGGAGGCAAAATTGTGGCCTTTAGGTCTGTAGGACTTTTCATCTTCCCTGTACTCTCTGGGCCCCTAGGGACCTGAGGTTTAGATTCAATGGAACTCATTTGAATGTATTTACTGAAGGAATTTATCCAGTACCCTAAATCCCTTAGGAAGTGTTTCAGGCCTAGGTTAAAGGATCCTGAATGAGAAGGTAACTTACATTCCCAAGGTTGCACACCTGGGACTGGCCCTCAGCCCCACCTGATTCTGCGTATGTGGAGGTAGGCTAGCTTCTCCATCTGACGATCATGTTAATGTTTCCAAGGGAATTAAAAGTCAGATTTACAAATGGGCTGTTTTTTTTAATTGAAAATTTTATTGACATAATTGTAGACTCACACGTATGTTTGAGAGACAATAGAGTTTGCTTGTACACTACCAATTTCCTCAGTGTTAATGTTTTCTAAACCTTTAGTGTAATATCATAACCAGGATATTGGTACCAATATAGCCATAAACCTACTCAGATTTCCTCAGTTTTACTTGTACTCATTTCTGCATTTGTTTTAAGTTCTATACAATTTTATCACCTGTGTAGATTTATGTATCCATCACCAGAGGTAAGCTAGTGAACAGAGCTAACTCTGCAAAGGCCTCTTTTGTTTCCCCGGTATAACCACAAATATTCCCCTGCCCCTCCCCCCCCACCCAGTTTCCACCCTGTGGCCACCACTAATCTATCTTTCATAGCTAGAGTGTTGTGATATGTTATATAAATGGAATCATATAGTGTATAACCTCTTGGCGTTCACTTTTTCCATTCAGCACAATCCCCGGGGAGTCATTCAGTTGGTTTTATATGTCATAATTTGTTCCTTTTTATTGCCAACTATGGTCTGGATATACCATAGTTCGTTTAACCATTCACCTGTTGAAAGACACCTGGACTAATTCTGGGTTTTAGCTATTATAAGCCCAGCTGCTATGAGCACTCATGTACAGCTTTTTATTAAAAAAAAATTTTTTTTAATTGATTTCAGAGAGGAAGGGAGTTGGAGAGAGAGAAACATCAATGATGAAAGAGAATCATTGATCGGCTGCCTCTTCCATGCTCCCTACTGGGGACTGAGCCTGCAACCCAGGCATATGCCCTTGACTGGAATTGAATCCCGGACCCTTCAGTCCACAGACTGACTCTCTATCCACTGAGCCAAACCAGCTAGGGCTCATGTACAGCTTTTTGTGTAAAGATAAGTTTTCATTTCTCTGGGAGAAGCGCCCATGGGTACAAATGAACTTCTAATGCAGTTCATAAGCCCAGAATTATGTTTGGCATGATCCTGCTCTGGATTATGTTCTCACCTTTTATCCAGTCGGCAGTTAGATTTCATGTGGGGCCGTCACCCAGTGCTCCCTGGCCTGGGGCCTGTGTAAATTTCCAGACCGATTAGGGCACTCCCCAACCTCAAGTTGCTTTGTTGCCAGCTGACCTCTGGGAGTCGCCTCTGCCATTCATCATACTTGTTAGGTTTGTCTCACTGATGTCTCTTTTCCCACCCATGTCCAGAGTTCCAGCAGCCTCGACAGTTCCACCAACAACCATGTTCTTTCCGCGTCTGTGCTGTGGAAGTATGGGCTCTCTCGCCTGTGAAGTTGTGAAGGGAATAGTTGCAGCTTTTCCTCTGCCCCTGCCCTCCGCTTCCCTGTAGTGAGCACATGTTGCCAAAAGATGGCAGTGTGCTTTGCAGCCACTGAGCTCTCTCTGCCCTGTCGCCTGTGGATTGGAGAACTGATACTATTCTTTCTGTGCGTGTTGAAAATGTGGACAGCAGATTTTCCAGAACAACAAAGGCACCAAGAAATTGATGTGTGATTTAAAAGTTTTGAAAGAAAACATCACATTTACAAATGATTTGTGAGGAAACTGGTTCCCCACTTCTTAGAAGTGATTTGAATAGGGAATAGAATTCAGAGATGTGTGTATAATTCTAGATGTCAGTGCGATTGTTGCATTCTATGTAGTTCTTGAAAGACCTGTGAAAATGCTGATTTTTGCCTCCCATTTGCTCTGAGAACAGCCAAGTAGCAGGGACAGCCTGCTTTTGAGCTCTGAGACCTGAGACGCACACCTCTTTAGTCCTCTAGTGAAGGCCCTTATGCACACGGTCAATATAATTTTCAAGGCAGCAACGGTTAATGGTAATAAACTCTTCACTTCCTAGTATTGGTCCACTCCCAGGCGTGCGTCACTTCAGTGTGTGTGTGGGCATGTGTGTAAAGATCTGTTTAAACATTTGCTATGCACAGGAAAGCTGTTGTAAAGTGAGAGATTATGGGGTTTGCTGGATATCATAAACAGAGCAAGCTAGTGAGGATAAAGTGGGATGAGTTTAAATGTGAGGTTAACTAATAAACATTAAGCTGTGTGCATGGAAAAACCCAGCAGGGTCCAGTCAGGTATGGACATGTTAAAAACTGGAGCTCTTCTGCTCCCTAGGGTGCCATCCTCTGGTTCCCTTTTTGGAAGCAGCCAGAAAGCCCTGCTGTTCATGTGTCCCATGTGCAGCCTGGTAAGTGGAGAATGAATGAGGTGTGGAGGAGAGGGGGTCAGCTCTGGGACTGCGGCTGCAAGCCTCCGAGTGGACCCTCTGTGCCTGGGCCAGTGTGTGGAGGTTGCAGGGCCTGCTTTCTGCTCCCCCTGGTCTAGGAGCTGCCTCTGCTCTGACTCTGCAGCTCATATTATAGCTGCATGCCTGGGGTGACAAGGGAACGGGCTCCACCTTAAGCAGCAGCCCTTTTGCTATTGCATCCTTTGGCAAAGGCCTTTGATTAGGGAGGTGATTGCTCTGTATAAAGTTATAACCCTGAAACCAGATGCTGTTACCATAGAGACGAGGGAAATGCTGCCATGGGAGGCCTAACGGAGGAGGGGTGGGAGGAGGGCGGGAGGAGGGCAAGTGAGGCGAATCCAGAGGCTAGCACACCCAGAGACTTTCACCCTTTGGCAGCACTGCGCCGGGGTAGGCTTGCATCTGCAACTTGTGTGCTGGCGGCCTGCCACTTGCTGACTGGCTGAGTGGCAGCTGCTAGCACTGTGTGGACTAGCCAGTGAGCACGTTGGCAGTTGGCGAGGGCTCTGGGGGCGGGAACCCACAGGGGTGGAATGTCGATGGTGCCCAAGGCCCAGTGGCTGACAGTTTTGCACAAATGTTTCTTGTGTTAGGCTTAAGTTACTCTTCCAAGCCTGCTCAGTGCTTAGGTCTGGCTGGTGAAAGTCTGTCCGTTTGGCAGCAGATTGACATGTGTTAGGGTTAAGTCATGTGAGTGTCCCACAATAATGGGGAATAAGAGAAACCCCACGTTGGGTGGGGACTTCTGAGGCATGGCCCCCCTGCTCCTCTCAGGGCCCCGTGGAAGGAGGGCAGCCCCCGAATGGATTTTGTCCTGACTGGTCTGACCCTTATCCCTGTGATGCTGGTGAGAAGCTTCCAAATCTATTCTGAACTTTGCCTCATGCTGGCGACGCGAGCCACTGGGAGCCGTTGAGAAGCCGCTCTTTCCTTTCTTTGTTTTCAGCAAATGCAGCTTGTGTGAGAGGAACATTTTAAGAATGGATTTGAGGGCCTGATTAGGGACTAGATGAGTTAATTTCTCCCCACTGTTAGAGGGGAAAACTGATTAGGTCAGATGGTCATTTTAAAAGATATCCCTGTTCTGCTAATAATAGCAAGCAACTGCTGTGAGGGCCGGGAGGGGGGGGGGCGGGGTGGGGACAGAAATCCAAATAACTGACATTTGTGCTGTAAAGATGAAGAAAGCCGTCCATTCCCTGTGCTCCGTGCAGAAGCCCAGATGTACCAGGCTGGACTAGCTCTCGCAGAGGACAGGGCTGCTCTGGGAAAGGCTGCGGTGGGCGTGCAGATTTTATATTTTCAGTTTGCAGCACTCATTCTTTTTCGCTTCCTACCGGGAGGAGGCTGCTCGCAGACGCTCTGCATTGTCCATCAGGAAGGACTAGGGTTCTAATTACTTGCTATGTATAGTCTTGGAGGGAATGCGAAATATGCATCAGAGAGCCAAGGAATGCACCAACCATTATTCTCACTCTAACTCAGCTGGAGCTCAGGGACACTGTTTCCTTCGCTGGACGGTCTCAGCCTGGGCAGAGGGCTCTGGGCATGGACGTGTCCACAGTCATTACAGTGGCCACAGTGTCTCCTTCGGTTGTCACCGGTGCCCTTCCTTTATTTCCGCTCCGCTTGTTTGTTGCCTGAGATTTGGGGAAGGGCTTGGGTGCAGAGGCTAGACGTTTGATCTAGGGAACATGTAGGAAGTAAATAGGATCAGTTTGATTAATGGTGAGACGCAGAAATGATGTTTTGTAGGAAATGGGGGTGGAGTCTGTAGGTTGGCAGGACTGGAAAGGGTTAGTTCTGAGAAGAACTGTGGGCTACACTCTTGGTTTTCCAAAGGGAAAACAGTTCTATTAATGTCCATGCAGTAAGTAGTACAGGGCTCCAGGATTTATTGGACTTCTGAGGTCTTTTAAGAAAATTTCCCCATTAAGCTGTCATCCTTATCCAAGTCGTCAAACGCTGTGTCACTGGTGGGATCTTGCCGTTTGGACCGACTGCCCTGGATCGCTAGGGGAGAAGGCAGATGTGATCACACTGGAGCCCTGTCTGTCTTGCTCCTCGTTGTATCTCTAGTGCCTAGAAGTGTGCCTGGCACCTAGCAGGTACTCATTAAATATTTACTGAATAGATGAATGGAGGAGAGCAGGAAAGAGAAAAAGGAATGAATGACTGCTGTCTGTGTGGCTAGCACCGGGTATGGTATCTTTGGCCATCGTCACCAACAACCTCCATAGTGCCAAATCCCATTTTTCCTTCTCTGTCTCCACCTTTCTCAGCCTCTCGTAGCATATTCTCCTCTTCTGTCAACTTCTTGACATCACTTCTTCCTGGTTTCCTCTTACCGCACTCACTGCTTTTGTTCCTCTGCTCTGCTTGGAAATGCTGGCATGCCCGGCACTTGGTCTTAGGTCTACGCCTCTGTTTCCACATTTTCTTCCTGGATGACCTCATCTAGTAATGGGTTCAGAGACCAGCTTTCTTCATTGATTTTCCAGTTTTTATCTCCAGCCTCAAGCTCCTGTGCTACAGATTTAGACATCTAATTGTGTACTGGATAGTTCCTTTTTCATATGCAATACGCATCTCAACCACAAACTGGACAGAAAAGGACTCTTGATTCCTTCCCCCAAACCTGCTCCTCCCACAGCCTTCCCTGGGCTCCTGATTTAAGTTCCTCGGTCTCCTGATGATCTATATTTTACACATCAGCCAGAGTGATCCTTTAAAAACGATGAAACAGTTCCATCTTAAAACTCTTAACTATAGGTAGTAATACTGTATTGCGTATTTGAAAGTTGCCCAGAGAGTAGCTCTTCAAAGTTCTCATCCCAAGAAATAAAATTTTGTAACTATATATGCTAACTAGACGTATCATGGTGCGATCATTTCACAATACTGTAGTCTCCCCTTTAACAGGTTTCTACTTTCCATGGTTTCAGTTACCCATGGAGTTTGAAAATATTAAATGAAAAATTCCAGAAATAAATGATCGGTAAGTTTTCAATTGGGTGCTGTTCTGAGTAGTATGATGAGATCTTGTGCTGTCTTGCTCCGTCCCACTCGGACGTGCGTCTTCCCTCTCTCCAGCCTGTCCGCGCTCTCCATGCATGAGTCACTTAGTAGCCGTCTTAGTCATCAGGTATTGCGGTATCGCAGTGCTTGTGTTCAGGTTACCCTTATTTTACTTAATAATGGCCCCAAAGCACAAGAGTGGTGATGCTGGCGATTTGGATAGACCAAAGAAAAGTGCTTCCTTTACGTGAAAAAGTAAAAGTTCTTGGTTTAATGAGGAAAGGAAAAAAAATGTAGTAAGCTGAACCCAGCTCGAGTGGCTCAGTGGTTGAGTGTCACCCTATGAAGCAGGAGGTAACGGTTCGATTCCTGGTCAGGGCACATGCCCCCAGTGGGGGGTGGGGAGTGAGGTGCAGGAGGCAGCTGATCGATGATTCTCTCTCATCATGATGTTTCTATCTCTCTCTCCCTTTCCCTTCCTCTCTGAAATCAATAAAAATATATTTTAAAAAATATAGTATGCTGTGGTTGCTAAGGTCTGCAGTAAGAATGAATCTTCTATCTGTGAAATGGCCTAATTTATAAATTAAACTTTATCATAGATATGTATGTCTAGGAAAAAACATATATAGGGTTCAGTAGCATCGGTTTCAGACATTCATTGGGGGTCTTGGAACACGTCCCTCTCAGATAAGGAGTGGCTACAGTATATGCAAATGTCACATCACCTTGTACATCTGAGACTAATACTATGGCATATGTCAGCTATGCCTCAGTAGATGAGAATAAAAAACACACAGCTCTTCAGTGGCTCCAAGAGCACCTCTGATGCTGACTGCCCACTGTGGCCTGCATGGCCCAGCTCCTCCTCCTCTCTCTCCAGCCTCCTGGACCTCATTTCCATTCCTGGAACATCCTAAACTTGTTCCCACCTTAGGGCCTTGCACTTGCTGTTCCCTTTGCTTGGAATGCTTTGCCCCCAAATCTTCAAATGCCAGGTTCCTTTGTCACAGTTTCTTCTCTGCTCAAATGTCACGTCCCCAGAAGCCTCATCTGAACCACCTTATACCAGGCAGCCCACTGTCTCCTTTTATTTCCTACAAAGCACTTAAGGCTGTCTAAGATGACCTTGTTTATCTATTACTCTGTTTCTCAGGAATCGTCTGTCTTATTCGCAGATGCATCCCCCTCCCTCTGGAGAGTGCCAGGACGTAGCAATTGCTGGAGAGTAAATCAGTGCATCATCCATTCTTCATGGGAAAGGCTCAGAGAGGGCTGGCAAAAGACTTGGTTCTCAAGTCTTCAAGGCATTTGTTTTTCCACTATGATTCTGGTGGCTGATCCATATCCCATTTGTATTTAATTCTGTATTTTTAGTTTTCATACAGAGAAGGAACTAGATATTTATCAGGATGAATTATTGCATGCATGTCCTGTGTCCCTGAAAGAAAATATTCTGCAAGTGTCTAAAGGTAATAAGTTTCTTACTGGCATTGTCCACCAACAAATGTTAGGGTGAAAAGGAATCAGGAAAGAAGAGAGCATGTAGTAGGTGCTTGGCACACAACTGAGAATCTCAAAGCAGTCCTGCAAGGTCGATATTAGTATCCCAGTTTTAGAGATGGCAACATGGAGGCTCACAAAGTTAATACTTTGCTCCAGGTGATGCAAATATTAAGTGTTACACTGAGATTTTTAAAACCTAGGTCCACGTGACACCAAACTTCTGACATCTTTTGCTAAGACAGTGGTTTGCAAGATGGATATGCTCCTAAAATAAAGGAAAGTGCGAATTCAGTGCATATCCACATATATTCTAACAAGTATCTAAAGCACAAGAATAAGTTATACAGGCAATATGGAAAACATACAGTATTCCTTGCCCGGACATTGACTAGATGGACGAGTAGAATGTAGTGTAAACAGTCGGTCCTCTGGCAGTGCTCATGTACGGTATGACATACAGCAGCTGTCCTCAGAGAAAGTTCTTTGTTTCTAGAGCAGGCCGACCCAGCAGCATTTGAGCAATTGGGGATTTCTTCCTGCTTTCACTATAAATAGAGTGCGTGGAATTCTGTATGTCAAAGTTAATGCAGTGAAAACGAGCCCCAGAATAAGGAAGTAAACCGTCGCTCATTCCATAAACGAGAGACATGTTTGGCACCGAGAGGCCGTAAAAACACTGTCATTACTTGGATGGATCCCGAGGTCTTATTTAGCATGTGAAATTGCAGAGAGGACCCTATTATGTAAGGTGACAGGAGGACAGCGTAATGTGGCTACAAAAAGAAGAACTTTGTGCCCTTCATGGAAGAGTTAACAGGACAGATATACACAGAGAGAGGCGTGTGATAAGAATGTGGAGCACAAATGAATGGGTGGCATGTATGTGTGACTGTTACCGAAGCTGCGTTGCTGGATAATCCTCCGATGTCAGATTTCTGTAAGGCCAACATGTGACTCAAAGCTTGCCACTCCACAGAGCATACTGGGCTGTGCTGGTATTAAGAGGCTGGCTGGAAGCTAGGCTCTCACTGTGCACTAGCCTACCTCCCTGTCGCTATCTGTGTGTGGGTGGGTGTGCATGTGTGTGTGTGAGGGCATACATTTTTATGCAGTGGGTGTTTAAAGAGCTCAGCACTGAAGCTGGATTTCCACAAACGATCATCACGCGCACTCCAGATATACCAAACTTCCTCTCTTGGTATTTTTTCTTTCCTTTTTTTTTTCTTTCTTCAAATGCAAATCCCGAAGGGGAGCACCCCCACCATCCAGCCTGCAGGATTGAGATGATTTTCTCTCACCTGTCCATGTGGGTGCCCTCTCAAGGTTAGAACGGAAGCCATGTGGGACCGGAGTCTTCTCTGCCACCAGAGGAGAGGAGCTGCGTGAAGAAGTGGCAGTCACCAGGCGAAGAGGGACTGTGCCCGTTAACATGAACAGCAGCTTGCAGGTCAACCTGCCCAGAAGCTGGGCTGCTTCGAGTGGCTCCCTCCAGGAGAAGTCTGAGCATTCTTTTTTTCTGTTTTATTACTATAGGATGGAAGATGAAGCTGTCCTGGACAGAGGGGCTTCTTTCCTTAAGCATGTGTGTGATGAAGAAGAAGTAGAAGGTGAGCTTTGTGTGTCCAGGGAAGTATATATGCATAGATACTTTGTCTTTGTAGATGGTAGCATTTGTCCATTCCGTGTATCTTGTATTTTTGAAGTTAAAAACCAAAGCTTTTCTGCGAGTTTCATTAATCTCCCCATTTTGCTTTAACACAGAAAGTAATTTTAAGAACTTCATTGGACCATCAGAATCTGAGTCAGTGTAGTCCTGCATGGTCTAAAAAAAGGGGTGGGGGTGGGGGTCTTATTTTGAAGCAGGTGCCTCTTTGTAAAAAAAGAATTTTTTTTTTTTTTTTTTTTTTTTTGCCAGAACATATGAACCACCTTCCAATGACTAATTCAAGAAAGCTGCTAGATTTATATAAATGTGTTTGGTTGAATCCTATCCTGTTCTTTCATATAGCTTGCAGGGTAGAGATGTTCTAGGAGGAGATTGATACCATTGTGGCCAGGAAGAGGGGTCCAAGCTGAGGATGCAAAGAGTGGTAATCATGGATGAGTCTCAGTTAGGAAAAGATGGACAAGCATTTTTTACTTAAAAAAAAAAAAGCCCCAGGACCTCTTTTGCTAATGTTCCCCAGTCCTGTTAAAAACCAAAATAAAAGTTAAATTTTAGCTCATAATATGATGTTTTTAATGTGTCTCTCTCTTGACTTATCAATAATGTGGAATAATGCCATTGATTTGATAGTGAGAAAGCAGGACTTAATATTTGTTAGAGTAATTATGTGAAAGATCACAGATCTGCAAGGCATTATGAATATTTATAATGAGATTTAAAAAATAACGGGTACTCGTAAAATTAAATGAAACTTGCAGGTGAACCGTGTCATAAAATATGCCTGTTAAAATCACCTGAGAGACAACTTATATGTGTTTGGAAACTCTAGTTTTATTAGTGCCATTTGGTATACACTTAATGTATACCAAGAACTTGGACTGCAGGGGTGGTGGGGTTAGGAAAGAGAGTGGTGTTGTGTGTTCTGGAGTGATTCTCCAATCAGACTCATCCCAGGCAAGTGATGCTTCTGTGCCACCTGGAGTCGTTTGAAAAAATGGGACTATGGTGTTCCCCCCCCCCACATTTCCTTAGTAAGTTTCTTCTGAATATGCAGTGTTGGAGGTTAGGTTCCCCCCTCCACCTTGCTACTTCCTGCAGTTATACTCTTGAGACTAATAAGAATTTGATACCTAAGTTTCTTAGGAAAAAGGAAACCACAGTATTTTCTTTCATATTGTTTTATGGGTTCCTTGCACTTTTACAACATGACTGTGGGAAAATGTCAAGTTCGTGAAAGCAAAATAGTAAACCTTTTGTCTTAAGATTCTTACAAACTGTGATGATAAGTCTCCATTGTCCCTGTCCCAGGGTCAAAGAGAAGATAAGAATATTAACCTTATAGCATTGTATGTAAGAAATATTATAGGATTGAAAGAATATTTTATAGTCTCAGGACAAAGTAGAAAAATCAGTGAGGAAACTTGGGAATGAGATATGTGTGTGTGTGTGTGTGTGTGTGTTTTCCTGGAGAATAATGTTCTAGCTAAGTTCACAGCAGTTGTAAATCACTTTCTTGAGTGTGTAAGTTCTGTGGGATTGACAGCACCCTATTGCAATTGGGCATTGTACATGGGTTTCGTAAGGCTTTGACCAAGAAGTTAATTTTCTGAAGTATTTCCTTTGATTTTCAGGCACAAAATTAAGACAACAATTTAATGGATAGCGTACAAATCAGTAGCCAGGTTTCTCTAAGGAGAAACAAAAAAGACAACAAAAGGTGATAGAAACATCTATAAAATTGCTTGGCTTTGTGGTAATTAAACATGCCACATGGATTTTGTGTATTTTCCTGTTCTGAGACTTCTATTAGAATGATTATCATTCATGTTGGTTGTAGCCTGAATTGATTATATTTCTTTCAAGGCATGTTTAGCTAGTTGCCTGTGGTTGAGTCCCCAGGGCCTACAGGATGGTTGTCTGTGGTATCATTATTTGGTGGAGTACACCCAACAGTACAGGCTCTTGTACAGTACACCTCTTAGAACTTTAATAGAAACTTTTAGTTTTTAATTCGGTGCCCACCCAATGGACCCTCCCATTTTCTCACCTGGCTCCATCTGGTGGGGGTGGGAGCACTTACATTTTATAGTGACTCTAGGTGAAAGTATAAAGAAGTTGTAGTGGACATGGGTGTGATGGCTTATCTATGGGCCCAGTGGTTGAGCATGAAGAAACAGGTGACTTGACTGCCAAGACCTCTAATGAGAATTCTTTTGTATATTGAGTGGGAATGTACTCCTCAAGGACATAAATTTGCCTCATATTTTTAATTGCACCGAAAAGGGTGTATGTGAAGGAAAGCAAGCTATTATCTCAGAACATAAGTAGCTGAGTTCTGGTACATTTATGGCAGAAGAAATCACTCCAGTTTTAAGGATGAGAAATCCAAAGGTTAAAAGAATGTTACTCCTTACATTTCTATTATCAAACAAAAAAAATTTTTTTAATGCAAGCAGTTATTTCTCTTGCTTCTAGGGTACACATGATTGACGCATGTTGTAGCACACTTGGCAAAAGTAAACTTAACATAAAACTTTGTCTTTTAAAGTAATTTGCACAAATAAGATGTACTTGCATTAAGTGATTATTAGGGTGACAGAGGTCCAGTAGCTCTAGTTACTTTGAAATGTTCATGCTTTTAAAATTCCTCTTAGACCCTCAAATTTGGGGGCATTGGATTGAGCCCAGCCTCATGCAAAAGAGTCCAGTGCGCTCTCATACTTCCATCTACTGCTGTAGTTCTGAGCAGGAGAGGGAAATGGGGACCTCAACCCCGCCCTCAGTTCACCTGGTTCAACTTTACTCTCCGTGGGTGGCATGACACTTAATCCACCATCTGAAAACTAACAGAATACCATCAACTGCAGAACTCACTCAGAACAATGAGTCAGAAGAGGAGTCATCTTCTGTTTAAATAATGAATTCATCTGTGTGGGATATATTTAAAGACCTAAACCTCATTTTCACATAATTTGCCTTGTGCTTTTGTGTTAGTAGTGTAAAGATATACTCTTTGAAAAGGTAATCAAGTGTCAGCTTTTAATCTTTAAAATAAAGAGAAGCTTTATTTTCACTCATTGCTAAGTGAAATAAGTCACAGAAAAAGTTCAGAATCATATGATTTCACTCATGTGAGATATAAAACTGAAAGCAACAAATGAGCAGACAAGAAAAACCAACAAAAACTCATCAACAGAGATATCAGTATGGTGCCTACCAGGAGGAAGGGGATATAGGAATGTAGTAAAGGGTAAAAGGAGTCAAGTATATGGTGATGGAAGATTATTTGACTTTGGGTGTTGGATACACAATGCCATATGAAGATTATATATCATAGAAGTGTACACATAAAACCTATGTAGTCTTATTAGCCAATGTCACCCCAATAAATTGCATGAAAAGAAAAAAATACAAAAAATAAAGAGAAACTTTAATATCTGTTCTTTCATTGGTTATGTTATACTGTGTTTGGTTTTGTGAAGTTAAATTTTTAGCTCAGAGTGGCTACTGTGGATAAACTCTTTTAAAAAGTTTTAAGATAATCATTTAAGATAATCATATTTGTTTCTGTACCAAAAGGCTCCATCTTCAGCCCAGGTACTTTCATCAGAATTGGTCTGTAGATGACAAATTGATGTTACCAGATGACCCAGAAATGCCGACTGTGAGAGCTGCACTTTATTTTCATTTCAAACGCACACAGAGAGGGGAAATTGGCAAGTTTTGTGGAGGGAACCAAAGTTGAAATAGGGAGAAAGAGCCCCAGATATCTGTTTCCAGAAGGATATCTTATACATGTTTTATCCCTAAGAAAGTTAGCCAGCATTTTGGATCTGTGTGATGTAAACAGATTACTTAATAATCTCATATTTCGCAATAGGGGAAAAGAGCAAACTCCACCTTATCCTTTGAGATAAGGCCTTGGCTTTGCAATGCTAGGTACCTTCCCAAGCAAGCTGTGCACTCTGACGTTATGGGGAGAGGCCTTTTCTTAACCTCAGCCTAACCAGCAACTCAGGAAGCGTAAAGTACAGCAAGACAATATTGGCTGAAATATGTCTCCACTTCTGAAGTCCGATCGGTGCTCTCAAAGCTATTCTGATATGTAGTGGTGACTTTCCTCTCCCATTCAAAACCAAGGCCAGGAGGAAGTGAGCTCTCATCTCTCCAAAGGAAGAAGAATTAATTCAGAGCCCCATGTCTGCGGATGGACATTAAGAGAATGTTGTTGGAAATGCATGGAATTTTACCGGAGAATTATTTTTAGGGAAGTAAAAGTAAAAAAAGTAGGACACTAGAGTAGAATAAACATTTACCAAATACTTGTTTAAAGAAAGAGTGAATAAATGAATGCATAATATAAAGTAAAGAAAGCATATGCAGAATTACTTTACATAATACTCTACAATCTTTAGATTTTTGCTGAGAAATTTGGTTCTCAGTGGTCTTAGTCAAATAAGATGATATAGTTTCTTTTCTTGGTGTTACTCTTGTTTAATTTTGCAAAGATGATTGACATTTGTATCATTTATAGACTTATTTTGATAAGATAAAGAAGCCTCTAAAACACCTCTCTGCCTTATTTTTCTTTTTCTGCTTCAGCTCTGTCTTTTGAGGAGAGAGACAAGATGATGAAATAGTAGCTTTTGTCTTTTCTGAAGTCAGGATCTCAACATTTCACAGACATGAAATCATAATGACTTAAACCTATTTTTCACTAGAGGATATTACGATGATGTATTTATGTGTATTGGAGGAGGTAGTATTTATTCTAAAGAAAAAGTGGGGCCTGGCAGACATTTGTTAATAATTACAGTGGTAAAAAATGGAATTGCTGAGCAGGAGTGAATGAAAACCTATCGGATGGGAAGGGAGGGGTTGAGTTGGGGCTTGGCTATTCTGAGCGTTGGATATAAGTGTCCGGTTGCATTTTGCTGACCTCTTCTCTGCTGGTCACTCTAATTTCTCAGAAACAGTGTGTGCAAAGGAAACACTTGGGCAAATATTGCCGAAGGAAAAGCCTGCTTAAAAGAAACAATGTGCCCACACATTGGAGAGCTTTAAAGAAATGTGGCGGGTGTTTAAGAGTTGGAACTTGAACCTAGGTTTTGCAGAGCACGTTGAGCCCATACAGCCGGTTCCCAGCACCCTGCCCCGCATCTTTCTTCTGGTGGCCCTAGCTGAAAGCCCGCCAGCAGTCCTAAGGCAGGCAGCACTGAGCTTGGGAGCTGTCTGACACCTCCCGCTGCGTCAGGGAGATTAAACACTTGCCCACAGTTTTCTTAAGGTTCAAGGAAATCTGATGATAAAGCCACGGTTTTTTGAAGCTGGAATCAGACACCTGTTCCCAGGGTTTTCCAACTGCGGAGAATTCCCTGGGAGGACAGTAAGGGCTAAGGACCTCTTGAAGCCATTTCCTGTCCTACATGTCTATGGCAATAGCCATAAAGAGCTGAACTTGGTCCTTGTGTTGTGTTTAGCAAGGATCCAGAAATTCTGAAATGATAAACTTGCAGGAATTTTGTCTACAGAATTCTTCGTCTAAAGCTTTGTATCTGGTCATATTTCTGAAACATATTGTTTGATTTTTTTTTTTTGGAGGGGGGAATGGTATCATTTGTTTTATGCATGTGTGTTAAAGCAGAGTGGCTGAGCAGCAGTTTGGGACTATAAGTTTAAAACTTTATTGCTGAATTGTTGCATAAGTGAGGACAAAACTTACAGTTTGGAGTTTGGGTTTCTTGCTCTGTGAAATGGGAACGGTGGGACATACCATTCACCAGAGAACAGTTAGGATTATTACCAGGAACACCGTTACTGCCGTAGCTGGCATTAGGAAAAGGAGTGTTTTATATCTCTGTTCTTTTTTCTTTCTGATGAAGACAACTTTGCCAATAATTTTCATTTTCACCAATAATTATATCACTCCAAAATTTTTAACTGGCCTAAGTGACTTTTATTTGCTTAATTGTTTTTTTATCAACATCTAACCTTTGCCTTCCTACCCATGCTTATCTAATGCTTCCTGTATTGGAAAATGCAAGCTAGAATGGTCCAGGGAAGGTTCCCAAGGCCTGCTGTCTATTTCTCTTTGAGCTTGTTCTGAATTCCTTTAACCTCTGGGTATGAGATCTGATTTTCATGGTTAGACTGCTCTGATACACATTGCCTCTAATTTGCCTCCTTTTCTAAGATGAGGCATTTTAACTCCAATCCTATATAATAAAGAAGTAATATGCAAATTGATTATCATGCCCTCACCTAAGATAGCAGCTCCCATGTGGTCAAAGATGGCCGTCACAAGATGGCCTGAAGGGGAGGGCAGTTGTGGGTGATCAGGCTGGCAGGGGAGGGCAGTTGGTGGTGACCATGCCTGCAGGGGAGGGCAGTTAGGGGTGACCAGGCTGGCACGAGAGGGCAGTTGGGGAGAACCAGGCCTGCAGGGGAGAGCAGTTGGGAGCGATTGGGCTGGCAGGGGAGGGCGGATGGGGCCAATTAGGCTGACAGAGGAGGGTGGTTGGGGGTGATCCGGCCAGCAAGAGAGTGGTTAGATGGTGATGAGATCAACAGGAGAGTGGTTAGGGGGTGATCAGGCTGGCAGGCAAAAGCAGTTAGGGGCAATGCGGCAGGCAGGTAGGTGAATGGTTGGGAGCTAGCAGGCCTGGATTGTGAGAGGGATATCCAACTGCTACAGGGATCAGGCCTAAAACAGCAGTCAGACATCTCCCCAAGGGTCCCAGATTGGAGAGGGTGCACCAGGCCTCTAGTATAGGATAAAAAACAAATGCATGCCCATTGCCTAATAAAGCATGCAAATTTTCTTCTTCCGGAGAACAGATTTGAGTATATGGTATTCTTCTACCAATAAAGATGATTCAAAGATATATTATATGAAATTAATATCAACCTATTTTATATGATACACAAGTTATTATGTAATTTAAGTGCAATTAAATGAGAGTATGTAATAGTACAGTAATAATACTATCTATTTGAACCTGAGCAAAATTCTTCCCCATTTTTATTATTACAAGGTTCAGACTCATTGGGGGAGTTGAGAATTGGGACTTCTGAGGGAGAGTAGAGGAAGAAGAGAATAAGGCTGCACTGAGTGCAGTTGAGTGCCTCTTGTTGCTGTGGTGAGCTTGCTGGTGGGACTTTATTTTGTTATGTTTCACTTTATTTTTTTGGCTGATTGCATTTAGGGCACTGAGGTGAGAGCCTGTCTTGACAGGAGTTCACAGAAGTTTCCAAACATTGTGTCCCTGAAGCTGCTGACTGCCAGGGGCAATAAAGGTGAAGGCAGGGAGTGGTGAGTGACACCCATTGAACCAGCAGTACATATAGGTGGCTTAAATGGCTCCCTTCTCTGAACAACTGCAAAGCCTTTCCATCTAGTTAATTGTTTTTACTTTCCAGAGAGTTAGAATTAGAAGGCCACTATCATAAGTGCTTTATCCAATGTGTTCACCTTTCTTTATACTCTGTTGACTTTGAAAAAAGAACAGACTCTACTTAAACATCTTGAGACATTATTTTGCTTTGCTGACCCTTCACGGTGGAATGCTCAATAACTTTTACCAGGTTGAAACTTTCAGAAGTAAAAATAGGTTTTGAATTTTAGTATTATTAGCCAAAATATCAGCTTTAGAGTCAATTGCAAGTTTATAGATTGGTGAAATCACCACCTCAGCCTCAGTTGATTATTAAATTTTCAACAAGTAATTCTGTCCCTTCTGAAAAATAAAATAGATGCAGAGCAGCGATTATCAAGCAGTTTGTGCAGGAATCTTTAAAACATGCGATAGCTGACAACTTAGTCAGGGGCACTGACCTCTTTTCCCTTAGATTGCCAAGTAAAAAAATGACCGCAGCCAACACACTAGCTATCCAGTGTGGATGAATCAAAATTACACCTATTGCTTTGGTCAGAATCTTAGTAATTAGCTTATGAGACGAGCCATGAGATGACCAAGTTTGACAATTGCTGATGTGGAGTGAAAGCTCCTATTTGAATCCAGTGGATACACATATTTGGCAAATTAAATTGGTATCTGATAGTTCTGATACTTTTATTCAGTGTTGTGGTTTGGAAAATGTCGTGAGAACCAGAAGCCTCAGGACCTGTTTCTGTTTCTGGGTCTGTCATTTCTTTTGGGGTGACACAAGGCCAATCATCCTGTGTGGTTACATTTCCTTCAAGCAAAGTGCCATTGACCTACTTCCTTACCCACCTACCAGTGATGCTCTAAGGATAATACCCGAAAAACATGTTGATATTTGCAGGAAGCAATTGACATATTGCTTAATTTCTGAATCTGGGTTTTTAGTACAAAGAAACAGCATTTGCTCCTCCCTATTTCCTAGTTTTGCTAGAAGTAAACTAATTTGAAATCCCCAGGATGAAGCCTATACATTTAAGATATTATCTCCGCTGGATGTAGTTCCTGATGGTCATTTATGTTTAACACTTTCTCGCCAGTGGTTGCTGTGACTGCAGAATGCATTTAGACTTACACTAGTGCTGATATCTGCTAATCAATGAATCGGTTGACTCATATCTGTGTTCATTGTTCTTATTAACTTTAACTGATGGACAATGCTTTCTTTCCTTGAAGCTTGGGAAAGTGGTCAGAACAATTACAGATATAAGCTCTAATATGTTGCTTTTCTAAGCTCCCATAGCTCATTGAATGTGATAACATATTCTAGTTAGGCCACAATTAACATTCCGTCAAATCAACCAGTCATTCCTTAAGGACACAAGATTGGTTATATGATAATTTAGGGAGTGTGTCATATATGGGATACCAGGGTATATCTCTTCCATAGAGTGGCATTAAGTTGAGACTGAAAGAATGAAGAGGAATTAAAAAGGTCAGGGATGAGGGAAGCACCGCAGGCAGGCAGTGTAAAGGCCCAGAGGTGAGAAAGAAGTAGGCCTGTTTGAGAAATGGTACGAGGCCTATGTGGCTGGACCATGTGAATAGGGAGAGAGTGGCCTGAGGTATGTGGAAGCTAAAAAAATTTTCCTCTCACCTTCTAAGTTCTTCCAGCTGGACTAATACTCAAATTAACAAAGTCAGATTAACAGGAGAAAATGCCCAAAATGTATTATACAGATGCACATTCAAGGTGCTATAAGAATGAGACCAGAAATGCATTGGACAGTTGAAGCTTATATGCCATCGTGGACAAAGAAGAAAGGGGGCAGGGGTCTGCAGTTCCAAAGGGGAGATGCCAACTTACTGGTAGCCAATACAGAACTGACTGTGTGATGAAAAAATTCCTGCCTGGCCCTGACTGGCGTGGCTCATCCCACCCATGGAAGGATTGCTGATTCAATTCGAGATCAAGGCACATGCCAAGGCTGCAGGCTCGATCATCAGTAGGGAACATGCAGGAGGCAGCCATTTGGTGTTTCTCCCTCTCCCTTCCTCTCTCTAAAAATCAATGAAAAATTGTAAAAAAGAAATCTTGCTGGTTAATCCAGAAACAATGAGACACATGGGGGTGGGGGTGGGGGTAGGACCTAGCTACCAGGACCCTTGGATCTTCCCTGTCTATGCTAAAGTGAACATGCTAAGATTCCTTCCAGGGCCAGGCTTTCCATCTGAATCTCTTAGGCAAGAAAGGAGGGGTGGGGAGCCAAAGGTTTTTTTGAATCTCTTGTTTCTTAATAAGCAGCTTAAAACCAATATCCCAAAGGGCACATTTTGAGGAGGCAAAACTTTGGTCCCATTCCGGTGGATGGGACCCAAATAATTCATGGCCTTTCTGCTATGATAAGGATTTAAGATTTTGAATGTGCACTGGGGAGCCATAAGCAGGGAAGTGACAAGCCAAAATTGGCATGTAGAAAAGATCCCTGTGGCTGATGGAATAGAGTGAGAAGAGGACTGGACTGGGCTCTGTGAGTGCCAATTTGGAGATTGAGAAGGAACGGTCCTAGAAGTTGGAGAAAAATCAGGAAGAAGGTGACTCTGAGGCCAAAATAAGATCACTTTCAGTAAGAGGCAAGTGTGGACAGTGTCAAATTGCCTGGAGTCAGGTAGATGAGGATGGAAAAGTAGCCAGTGGATTTGGCAGAAAGAAGGCGATGGGTGGCTTCTGTTAGCAATTTGGGTGGCATAGTTCAAAAGGAGTCAAAGTGGAATACCTTGGAGAGTGTCCGGAGAGAACGTTATCATTCTAAGAAGTTGGGAAGAGATTTTGAGAAATGGATGGAAACTTTTAGCCTTTTCCTCTATGTGCTCCATTACACGTAAACAATGAAAATACTAACCTTTGTTATAGAATTTTTAGGGCTAGAAAGGATCTTAGAGAGAATTTAGCTCAACTTTCTCACTGTACTGATGGACTGATGAGCCCTGGAGGGGTTCAAGTAATTTGCTTATAGTGATACTGGTAGTAATGAAGTTGAAAGAAAAAAAAAGAAAAAGAAAGGGTGTTGGAAGAGCTCATGAAATAGTGAGAGAGAAGGAAGTCACAAGCTGGGCCGGCCTCATCATTGACTGCAGGTGATGACTGGGAGGACAATGTCACAGCCACAACTTCTTTATATTGTGGGGCAGTTGATGCAGCTGAGGATTGTGGATTCAGAGAATATTTTTTATTTATTGGAGACAGAGAAGCATCGATTTATTGTTCCATTTATCCGAGCATTCTTTGGTTGATTCTTCCAGAGTTGTGGTTTTATACTTGTCATTCTGTGTAGACAGAAATATTTTCAGAGAATTTCTGAGCCCCTCCCCCTTTTTTAAGTAACTAGGTAATTACTAACCTGAAAGGACTTTTTTTTTGGCTTTGCATCGGAGACCCTGGAAGATGGGAGGGGTGGTGATGGGCTGTTACCATGGTAGGAGGACAGTGGGAAAGATATACACTGTACCTGTATACACTGAGTGACCAGATTATTATGACCACCTGACGTTTGTAGGAAAATCAGCTATAATTTCGCACTGAAGTTGTTAGAGGGCCAGACCATTATAAATAGGGAAGCAGGTTGTTTACCACATCAGTAGAAGTGATTTTTTTCTGAAGATATGGGTAAACAGCGTGATTTAACAACCTTTGAACGTAGGATATATATATGTACACACACACACACACACACTGAGTGGCTAGATTATTATGACCACCCCATCAGTACTTCATTGGATCACATTTTTCCTTTAATGCTGCGGCAATTCTTCTTGGCATTGACTCCACGAGATGTTGAAAAGTGATTCGAGGAATCTGACACTATGTCTGGTGAATAACACTGTCCAGTTCTGTGAGATTTGATGGTTGTGGAACCAGCTGCCTGATGGCTCTTTTAACTTTGTCCTACAAATTCTCAATTGGATTGAGATCTGGTGATTGTGGGGGCCACCTAAGCAAGGTAAAGTCTCCCTCATGTTCTTGAAAGCACTCCTGCACAATACGAGCATAGTGGCATGGCACATTGTCTTGTTGGAAGAAGCCATCTCCATTGGGACATGCCATTGACATGATAGGATGTACCTGGTCAGCAGTGATACGTAGGTATGTTGTGCTATTCAGACATTGTTCCACACGAATTAAAGTGCCCAAATCATGCCAGGAAAACATGTCCCAAACCATAAGACTGCCCCCACCAGCTTGAAGGGTTGTACTCATGCATGTGGGGTGCAAGCTTTCATGCTGTTTCCGCTAAATTCTCACTCTGCCACCTGCATGATACAACTGGAAACATGATTCATGAGACCACATAACTTTTATCCAATGCTTAACTGTCTAATACTTGTGTTCCTGTGCGAATTGGAGACGTTTTATCTTGGAAACTGCAGATAGCAAAGGTGTTTGAACAGGCCTTTGGCTTCCATATCCCATATGATGCAGTGTATGGCTAATTTGCCTACAAATGTCAGGTGATCATAATAATATACATCCCACATTCAAAGGCTCTTAAATCTAGTTATTTACCCATATCTTCAGAAAAAAATCACTTCTGTCGTGGTAAACAACCTGCTTCCCTATTTATAATGGTCTGGCCCTCTAGCAACTTCAGCACAAAATTATAGCTAATTTGCCTACGAATGTCAGGTGGTCATAGTAATCTGGCCACTCAGTGTATATCTAAGACCTCAAAGAGTCCAAGTCTCTACATCATTAACTCAGTATTAGGCTTTTGTTGGTTCACTGGTAAATGAAGAGTTTCAATTCGGTGATTTCAACTCTGAAAATGTGACTATGTGCTGTTGTGTCAGTGAATGCCATTCTTTTTTTATATGGAAACCCATAGAAATGAAGATTCTGGGATTGGGTTTAAGGAGGCTAATTTAAATCTCTCGTAGCACTCTTCCTAATTCATGGTCATTGTTTTAGCCTTTGGACATTATCCATGTCTTGCCTGTATTACAGGTTTGTGAGAGGAGGAAATGATGTGAGTAATATTAAATGTCTGATACCTTATTAGCCCTAAGGGCATTAACTGTGTGGTGGATTATTTGCTCATAGCCACTAAAGACTGTTCTTCCTGTTGCCCAGCCACAGCTTAGGCCAGCGCCAAAGGGAAGCCATACAGCATTGGAGATGGACATTGTGGTTAGGAAAAGAGTGTAAATTTGTGTTTGTGCATTTAGGAGTCTCTCTAAGCTGCTTCTCTGGCGACAATAGCAAATGCAGTTATCAATGACCATTGGATTAGCCCTACTTTTCATTCAGTTGTGCAAATGGTGACCACGAGAGAAATAATGGAAACTGTCAGTTCTCTGTGTTTGGCTCACAGGTGGCGTTTGTCTGAGTGCATGTGTACTGTGCATTAAAATTTGCCTGTTCTTTTGGGGTCCTGGGGTGTCAGGGTGAGTGTCACTCTCCTGTTGGGTGGTCCCTCTTTGCTCTTAGCACTGCCCTGCCTGGCATTGGCCTTCCTAGACCTTTTGGCTCCACTCTGTTGTGATCAGTCAAGCATAAGGACCAGCAGAGCTGGTTCCTGGGAGTTGGCACTCACTGTGTGGAAGCTCCAGGGGAGACCATACCCAGGGGCAGATGGAGACTGCTAGGCCCTTGCTTCTGGGCCAGGTGAGGGAAGACCGAGTTTATGGAAGATGTGTTGCTTTGTTGAACAGTTAGATTCTGTAAGATGAGTAAAATTGCTGAGGGAGGGATGGGTTAGACTTGGCCTAAAGTTGTCTGTTCTGTCCTGCTTAGGGTGAATGCTGTGGATTGCTTTTGCTAGAGAACAGAGGGAGTTCACAGTTAGTATCAGGGCTGGAGAAGGATGGCAGTCAGGAGAAATGGTGCTTTGTTTTCCCCCTCTAAAATAGGAAAGAAGAAATAGGATCAACACTTACAAGGCACCTTGTTGTATCAGACACAGTGGGAGATACTTCGTTGACATCATTTGATTTGGATTGTCTATAAAAATCTCTCTCTCTCTCTGTATATATATCCCTGTAAAGGACATTATATAGATTGATCACTGAACAGAATAAAGTTATATTTCTTTAAAAATATTCACTGATTCCGGCTTTTTATAGTGCTGGTCAGTTTTGCTTCTATTATAAACTATTAGTAATGGAAACTGTATTGAAATCTTAACTTTAGTGTATAGTTTTAGGGTCCTCATATTTACCTAAAGACTTTAGAACCATTTTACTTAAAAATGAACACTTAAAAGTCAGGTGCAACCCCTGGCCAGTGTTGCTTAGTGGTTAGAAT
>PVJC01014261.1:0-36731 GCA_004026665.1 Murina feae | reverse complement strand
ACGTTTATAGTGAGCAGTTGGATGGTTGCATACTTAGCATATTAGTCTTTTATATATATAGATGTAAAATTTCCATAGTAATAAATGCTGTCACTACTGAGAAACTTCACCTCCAGTTATAAATACAACCAACTGCCTGCAGCTACAGTTTTTCCAGAAGATTCGGCCTGAGGTGGCAGAGCAAAGGCACAGCACCTCAATAAACAAATAAGCCAGGACTCTCCTGTGCTCCCAGCTGAACCTGCCATACTCTAGTACCTCTTCAGAGGGCAGTAACTGTGAACCAATAAGACCTGGCTCTGTATTCAAAGTTCTGAGGATCATGTGGAGGCAAAAGTGAAACTGCTAGACAGAGAGACAGAGAAGGAGAGACAAAAGTTTAAAAACAAAAAAAATCTCTGGCTCAGAGAGGACATATGAAGTAAAATCCCAACAAGCATGACTATGTTTAACAGTAAGAAAGGAAATTAAAAAAATCAATAATTGAACCAGAAACTCGCTCCAGATTAAAGTCAATGTGGAGAAGTATGACAAACTCTGAAGTAAGCATAATGAGAAATGAGAACATTCAAAGATATAAATAAAGGCTATCTTCCAAAATTGCTTCAACAAAAAAGGCAGAAATGATCAAAAAAAATATTCATTGAAATGTTTAAGATGCAACACATGAAATCACTTTATACTAGACTAGAGGCCCAGTGCACAAATTCATGCACCAGTGGGGTCCCTGGGCCTGGCCTGCAGGATCAGGCTGAAACCAACTCTCTGATATCCCCTGAGGAGGTTCTGGATTGCGAGAGGGTGCAGGCCAGGCCAAGGGACCCCACCAGTACATGATCAGGGTCAGGGAGGGATGCAGGAGGTTGGCCAGCTGCAGAGGGACCGCAGGAGGGCTCCTGGGTGTGTCCAGCCCATCTTGCTCAATCCCAATCAGCTGGACCCCAGCAGCAAGCTTACCTGATCAGAGAGTCTGCCCCCTGGTGGTTAGTGTGCATCATAGCAAGTGGTTGAGTGGCCTTAACATATCATTAGCTTTGATTGGTTGAACAAACAACCGGACACTTAGCATATTAGGCTTTTATTAGATAGGATACAGAGATGCTGGCCCATAATGTAGCCCAGAAATGAAAAAAAGACACTAAATGAAAGAGTAGTTAGGCACTAGGGAGGAGAGGCCACAGCACTTGAGGTGACCACACATCCAGTGTGCCCAGGACAATCTGGGTTAAGTCTGTCCTGACCCTTCACCTGAATCATGTCCCTCACAAAAAAGTGTCCTGGTTGGAACAATAAATTATGTGGTCAATCCATTAAATGTTCAGCTAGTAGGAGTTCCATAAGAGAATGTCCCACCTGGCCAGTGCGGCTCACTGGTTAGAGTATTGGCCGGTGCACCAGAGGACTGTAGGTTTAATTTCTGGTCAAGGGCATGTGCTTGGGCTGCAGGTTCAATCCTCAGCCCCAGTCAGGAAATGGTTGATATGTCTCTCTCACATCAATGTTTCTCTCTCTCTCTTTTTCTTTTTCTAACTCTATCTTTCTCTTTCCTCCCTCCATGTTTCCCTCCCTCCCTTCCATTCTCCCTAAAAAAAGAGAGAGAGAGAGTGGAAAAAATATCCTCAGGTGAGAATTAACAAAACAAAAATAGAGAGAGAGAATGTTCTAGAAGCAATAACTGCAGAGGAAATTGCTGGGGATTTTCCGGAATTAAGGAACACTATTAGTCCTCAAATAGAAAGTGAATTCTGAGAACAAAGCAGGATAAATAAAGACAAGTCCTCACAGGGAGAGAAAACTGCAGAACATCCAGGATAAAAAGCAATCTTCCACTAAAATTACTACAGACCTCCCATCAGCAACAGATAGATCAGAAAAAAATGAAGTACTTTCAAAGTGCTGAGAGACAGACAAAAAAATTTTATCCAGCCAAACTTTTCATAAAAGTAAGAGGGCAAAAAGGGCATTTTTTAGACCCAAAATGAAGAATCAGAGAGTTTACCCTTCAATACATTCTCACTAAGCAATGAGTGGGATAAGAAATACACACAAGAACCTGAAGACTTTAATAAAATATGTCAATAAATAAATTATTTTTGAGTGTTCAGGAAGAGAAGGGAAGGGAAACACAAATTTTAAGGAAGAGAAAGCACAAATGGTTCATAAACATAAAAATGTGTTCAACCTCAACAGTAACTAGGAAAATGATCATTGAAAATCCAATGAGATGCCATTCATACAAGGTTTTTTTAACTGAACTATACCAATTGTGTGCGAGGATGAGGAGCCATGGGACTATCCTTCTAGGTCTTGCCTGGCGAAGTGAGACAGGCACATGCTCTAGGGCCCAGCCATTGCACTCTTAGCAGGAGGTAGGTATAAGAATGTTCATAGAGCCCTGACTGGTTTGGCTCAGTGGATAGAGCGTCGACCTGCGGACTGAAGGATCCCAGGTTCGATTCCAATCAAGGGCATGTACTTTGGTTGCGAGCACATCCCCAGTAGGGAGTGTGCAGGAGACAGCTGAATCGATGTTTCTCTCTCATCAATGTTTCTGGCTCTCTATCTCTCTCCCTTCCTCTCTGTAGAAAAACAATAAAATATATTTTTTTAAAAAAAGAATGTCCACAGAGGTTTTATTTACAGTAGCCCATATCAGAAACAGCCCAAATGGCCATCGCTCATAGAACAGAAAAACAGATTATGTATGCTTCAACCATATCAAAGGGAAGTAAGTTACATCAACATAGACGAATCTCACAAACATATTGCTGAATGTAGTCCAAAACAGGCAAAATTAAATGACACATTGATTGGAGATACAAATATGTGGTAAACCCTAAGGACCATCATAAACATCAAGTTCAGGATAGCAGTTACCTTTGGGTGAGCCAGAGAGGACCAGTAAGGGGACTGTTCAGTATTTTTCACCTTGGCCTGGCTGCCAGGAACTTGGTTGTTCATTTGATCACTGTTCTTGCAATATTACCCTTATCTAATCTAATAAAAGAGTAATATGCAAATTAACCCTCACTCTGTTACACCTAAGCCACACCCACCAGCCAAGCCATGCCCACCAGCCAATCAGAGCGATGATATGCAAATTAACCCAGCCAAGATAGTGGCTGGCAGCCACGGTGCTAGAGCAAACAGGTCAGTGATGGAGGAAACTGCCTGCCTAGGCTGGCTGTGGCCTCCGCTCAAGGCAACAAAGTTTCAATTATAGAAGATAAATAAAGCCCAGAAACCTGCTTCCAGCCAGCCTCTCTGGGACCTTGGGTCAATGGGAGCTGTGGCCAGCCTACAAACAGCCCTCAGCCCCTCACCCAGGCTGACCAGGCACGCCAGAAGGTGGACATCCCCTGAGGGGTCCCAGACTGCAAGAAGGCACAGATCAAGCTGAGGGACCCCTGCCCCCGAGTGCACAAATTTTTGTGCACTGGGCCCCTAGTCTATATATATAAAAACCTAAGAGACTGGCTGACCGGCCGGTAGCTATGACGTGCAATGACCACCAGGGGGCAGATGCTCAACACACAGGCATGGAAATATGGAACAGACTGATGAATCTCAGAGGGAAGTGGGAAGGTGGGAGAGGGGAGGGTGGGAAGAGATTAATCAAAGATCTTATATGCATACTAGAGGCCCAGTGCACGAATTCGTGCACTGGTGGGGTCCCTTGGCCTGGCCTGCAGAGATCAGACTGAAACCAGCTCTCCGTCATCCCCCAGGGGGTCCTTGATTGTGAGAGGGCACAGGCCAGGCCAAGGGACCCCACCAGTGCACAAATTCATGCACTGGGCCTCTCGTCTATATATAGAAAAGTCTAAGCAATCAGCCGAGTGGTAGCCATAATGCACAATGACCACCATGGGGCAGATGCTCTGACCATTACCTATGATGTGCACTGACCACCGAGGAGCAAACGCTCAATACAGGAGCTGCCGCACTGCAGTGACTTGGCAGCTGCAACATCCCCCAGAACCAGAGAGGAGGGAGACCAATTCTGGGATGCATCACCTGAGAACCGCCCTCTCATAACCCAGGACCCCTCGGGGGATGTTGGAGAGCCAGTTTCAGCCCGATCCCCGTAGGCCAGGCCGAGGGACCCCCACAGGTGTACGAGGCACCTCTAGTGTTTTCATACAGTTTTTTCATCAATGCTATATTTTAAATTTTATAATTTCTTAAATTAATAAAAAGGTGCTCTTATTAGCATTGTCATTACAGATAGTATTACCAGATATATTTAGCATATTTTCAACTTGCCTTGCAACAAATATTCTTCTTTTCATTGTGTCCAAAGATAGCCGTGTAGCTTTTTGAAGACTGTCTAGTAATTGATGAGAGAAGAAAGCATAGACCTCTTTGCATTCCTGTAAAGAGAAACCACATTACATTTGGTACAAAAGATAAAAACTCTAACATCCTCAAAGCAAGAATACAGTATTACAAGCATATTGTGAAAAATGAAAAATAATAAACTATACAATTTTGATTATATAGTAAAAGGACAAACCTAAATTACTTGCTTCTTTTTTTTTTAATGTACTTTTATTGATTTCTGAGAGCTGGGTAAGAAGGATGCTCAGCAGGTGTGAACCAGGAGGAGTAGGTCAGGGTCAGTGAGTTATCCAGCTAAAGCACGGGTGTGACATAATCCATATTGATGTTAGACAGGCCACTTTCACAGCCATGTGGAAGGTGGAGGCTACTGAGGAGGTGACCCACCAATTCCAGAGGTTCTGATGGCACTCAGTCTCACTCTGAGGACCCAGCCAGTGTTGCAGGGAATGCAGCTGAAGAGACGGGCCACTGGCCTGGGAACCCCCCTCCTGCTCTGGGCTGAAGCCTGCAGACTAGTAACAGTGGTTGGTGCCAGGTTCTGAGGAGATCCACAGCTGAAATCTAGAATCAGCAAGACGGTATTTCCCATCAATTGCTGATCGTTATTCCTGGCACGAGAAGATGAGAGTGGAACACACGCAATGCTACTTATTTCCAAAACTGCCTGCAGTACAGTGTGTGTTAAAGTGCGAAAGAACGTGAAACAGAAAGAATGAAAAGACGATGAGCATCGCGGGTTACAAGAAGACTGAGGGAAGCCGGGAAAGCAGGAATTAGCACAAACGTGGCAGGGCATTCTGTGGTGATGTCGCCAGAAGGGCGAGGCCAGAGGAGAAAGAAACCCTGAGCCTCCTCCTCAACCTCCATTCTCGACACCACGTGAAAATCTGCCCACTCGGGGTCTCTCCTGGGGGAGCGTCCACAGGCTGTCCACGGTGCTGATGAAAATGCAGATCCCTGGACCCCGAATGAATCAAAATCTGGGCTTGCAATACAGGTAATGCTGTTAAACACAATTAACAGGAAAACCTCGCCCACTCTGAGTAGAACAGACTGGCACTCCAGTCCCCGAGTGCCCTTTGCTGTGTAAGCAAACATGGCCAGCCACCAAAAGGGAAGATAAGCATATAATGGAAACGTAGTTGATGGATCACGTTAGAAGTTGGTGAGGTTGGGGGAAACCGTGAGCATGGCTGTGTCTTGCCCGTTTCTTCAGTGCAGAGTTGAAGATGGTACTCCGTGGATTTTGTTACAAATCTAGATTAGTTGTAAACCCACACGGGTTGGCTGCAGAACCTCCTGGATGAAGCGCCACTTAGATTACCCGCGGCCTCGGAGTCATGACTCTGGGAAACCCAACGAGGCCGTTTCACAGTGAATACCTTTTTAAATTCATCTTCTTTCTCGTTAACAGCAACCTCGGGCACAATTGTACTCTCATAATCAATGTTTTCAGTCTCTTCTGCTTCACTTCCAAAAACAACATGTCTCTTGTGTTCTACAGATAAAATACAAAACAAGATATAACCTTTCATATTGAGCACTTGGCTTATTATATATGGCCAAAACTTCTTTAAAACAACAACAACAAAAAACTCTTCTTGCCCTGATCGAGTTGGCTCAGTGGATAGAGCATCGGCCTACAGACTGAAGGGTCCCAGGTTCAATTCCGGTCAAGGGCATGTGCCTTGGTTGCGGGCACATCCCCAGTAGGGAGTGTGCAGGAGGCAGCTGATCGATGTTTCTCTCCCATCGATGTTTCTGGCTCTCTATCCCTCTCTCTTCCTCTCTGTGAAAAATCAATGAAATATTTAAAAAAAAAAAAAAAAACACAAAAAATTCTTCTTTAAAAGTTCTTAATTTAAAAATTTAAAATTTGTCCCTGTAAGAATCACCCTTGAATCCCATTTAAATCACCCATCTCGATAGAATTGTTATTCTACTGAAAAATATACTTTTTAAAATATGCTGTCTTAGTATCTGGAATTAAGAAACATTTAAGGTTTTCACTTACTATCTTTCTAAAATATTTATTTACTTTTGGAGTTTTATAAAGTAATGAAGTGATATGTTTGTGTGTTGACACTTTTGAGGAAAACTAATTAAATTAAGTGGGAAAACTCTAAAAGAAAGAAGGCACGTATGGATCGCTGCTTCTCAGCCTCAGCATTACTGTATTTTGGTGGTGGGGTTTGTCCTGAGCATTTAGGATATTCAGCAGCATCCCTGGTCTCTACCCATTAGAGGCTATTAATACCTCCCCTGGCTGTGTGACAGCCAACAATGTCTCCAGGGAGAGAGAGAGAGAGAGAGAGAGAGAGAGAGAGAGAGAGAGAGAGAGAGAGAGAGAGAATGAATGAATTATCATAGCAAACCTGAGACTGCTATCCAGGAAAAGCTCTGCTTGCAAGGTTGGTCCTTGGTTGGTATCTGGGAACTGGGATTTCAGAAGGTTTCCCACCATTCCCATCTAACTCAGCGATTTTCAACTTGTTTCAACTCCTGGTACATATAAACTAATTGCTAAAATTCTGCAGCACACAGGCTGAAAATTGCTACTCTAACTATAAAACAGGCCCGGCTGGTGTGGCTCAGTGGTTGAGCATCAATTTATGAACCAGGAGGTCACGAGGGCACTGAATTGTGGGCTGTCTCCAGCAGGAGGCTGCCAATCGACTGTTTTCTTTCACCACTGATATTTCTAGATCTCTCTCCTACTCCCTCCCTCTCTCTCTGAAATCAATAAAAATATACTTTCTTTTTTTTTTTAAAGAGCTCACTGTGCCTAAACACTTCACGCAAACAATGTGGTTTATGCTGAACACCTGCTTTGCTTTCCTTCTGGGAGCCTGGAATTTTGGTTCCTGCTAAGCAGAAGGCGTCTACTTGCAAACATATCTTTAATTCTTGTGATTCAAACATTATAGCTAGTGAAATTACCTGGCATTTGTTTTCCTGTTTTCACACTGTACTTAACTTCATAAATAGCCTCAAATATTGATATAAGTTCTTTGACAGCTTCTTCCACATGCTTACTCTTGTGGTTTAGAATATCAGCCCATTCTTTTGTGTATGTCTATTAAATTAAAAAATTATTATTAATTTCCAGATACTTCTAAAACACTGTGAAAATTATTAGAAAGCTATAATTAACCACTACTTAAAAATAACTAGAGATAGTTGCCAATAGCATAATATTTCAGATCCAAAACTGCCAATGGCTAAAGGCACAACTGCTCAGGCCCATGCCAAGAGAAGGAGAAAAGAAGGAAAATTCAGTCTTTGACTTTTACCTGACTCAATCACACACAGACACCTACATTCACATTTATATGATGGGGGAAAAAAAAGAAAAAGAAGAAGGCTGAAGAAGCAGAAACATAATATTGCCAAAAGTTCAAAACGAGTCCAACCAGTGTGGCTCAGTGGTTGAGCATCCACCCATGAACCAGGAAATCACGGTTCAATTTGCCATCAGGGCACATGTATGGGTTTTGGGCTTGATTCTCTCTCATCATTGATGTTTCTATCCCTTTCCTTTTCACTATCTGAAATCAATTAAAAAAAACATAATTTTTTTAAAATGTTGAAATGAGAAGTGGTTTAAAAAAGGACAATCCAAAATGTAGCTGATATTCAAATGAAATTAGATTCTTAAGGGAGCATGGTATATGCCAACATTAAAATTTCAGAGCTTTGTGTGTATTAACTCATTTAATTAAAGGCCAACCTCTTGGGATAGGTAATATTATTGTCCCCATTTCACAGATGAGAAAGCAGAGGCTCAGAAAGAACTAGAAACGTGTCCGTGGTCACCCAGCAGGTGGTAAAAATAGAGGTTTGAAGGCCAGCTCTGACCGATTCTAAAAGCCTGTGCTTTTGCCTTTCTATACTTTTTTAATAGTCAGAAAAGGCGTTAGGAAGAAGTTGAAAACTAGTTAAATTCAAAAAAAAAAACAGGTTTATTGAAATGAATAGGTCTTTTGACAACATCCAGACATTCTAGAAAAGAGAAAGTTAAATGGGAACAGCCACCTGGGGCCTCCAAATGACTTCCTTGTAGGAGCCCGAGCCTGTCTAAGCACACGTCTCTCCAGACCAGCTTTGCGAAGCCCGTACTCCCTGTGCGCTGCCCTCCTGTGTTCCTTGGCGACTGGACTGAGGGAGAAACTTCTGAGTTTGTCACTTCCATTTATACCACCACTTCTGTATCTGAACCCATGCCCATCTTTCCCAGTCTTGCCAAAAACATTCTCTGCACCCCCACCAACTCTTCTGACTTTGCTCCATCATTCATTCCTTCCATCCTTTCTAATTACACAACATAATGTTAAATACTGGAATGGCAATGGGAGCTGACAGCCACTTCACTCTAGCAGGGAAAGTGAGTGCTAAGCAGTAGACACTTTTGGCTGATCCTGGCAGATTGACCACCTGTAAATATATGTGCTCACATGTATAAATGTAAACACAAGTTTACCCCATCAGCCATACCCACCCCTGCTTGCCTTGAAATCCTCTGAGAAAAGAACCAGTTAAACCTGACAGGCTGAACATACATGTTTACTTGGGCAATCCCCTGTTACTTCCAAAACCTAAAAATAAATAAATAAATAACACAAAGTAATCTTTTAAAAAGAATATGCCCACATGAATAAATGAGAGATGCCACATATATTCTCTATATGTTTCCAATATTATCTAATCTAATAAAAGAGTCATATGCAAATTAACCATCTCTCTGGGACATCTAAGCTACGCCCACCAGCTAAGCCATGCCCACCAGCTAATCAGAACAGCTGTATGCAAATTAGCCCAGCCAAGATGGCGGCCGGCAGCCACGGAGCTAGAGCAAACAGGAGGCTTCCTTTGCATCAGCAATGGAGTTGAAACTGCCTGCCTAGGCCAGCTGGGCCTCTGCTCAAGGCAACAAAGTTTCAATTATAGAAGATAAATAAACCTCAGAAACCTGATTCCAGCCAGCCTCACTGGGACCTTGGGTCAATGGGAGCTGTGGGCAGCCTGAAAATGGCCCTCAGCCCCTCATCCAGGCTGGCCACACCCCCATGGGGTGAGGGTCCCCACTGTGGGGCTTGGCAAGCATGCAAACTGCCATCAGCCCCTCACCTAGGCTAGCCAGGCACGCCAGCAGGTGGACATCCCCCAAGGGGTCCCAGACTGTGAGAGGGCACAGGCCTGGTTTAGGGACCCTCCCAAGTGCACAAATTTTAATAATAAAGTTAATGAGATTTGACAACTGGTGCTGGGACAACTGAACATCTTATCTATTTACAAGAGAATAAAATTGAATCCTCTCATTACACCATACACAAAAATTAATTCACAATGAATCATAGACCTAAACATAAGAGCTAACACTGTCAAACTACTAAAAGAAAGCAAGACATTCGCTTAAAAAAAAAAAAAGGAAATCTTATATCTTACCTTTTTTGACAGCATGGATTTACCTGGAGTTTATTATGCTAAGTGAAATAAGCCAGTTAGAGAAAGACAAATACCATATGATCTCACTTATACGTGCAATCTAAAGAACAAAATAAACTGACAAACAAACTGGAAACAAAAGCATGGATACAGACTGAGAGCTGTCAGATAGGAGGGGGGTTGGTGGACTGAATATAAGAAGGTGAAGGGATTAAGAAAAACACACACACACGTATATATTACACAAAGACACAGGCAACAGAGTGGTGGTAGCCAGAGGGAAAGGGAACTGAGGAGTAGGTGGAGGTGCACAGGGGGAGAGGGGATGGAAAGGGATTTTGCTTGGAGCAATAGGTGCACAATAAATTTACCCCAATAAATTCAATTTAAAAAAAAAATCCTGCTGGTGTGGCTCAGTGGTTGAGCGTCAACCTATTAACAAGGAGCTCACAGTTCAGTTGCTAATCAGAGCACATGCCCAGATTGCAGGCTCATTCCCCAGTAGGGGGTGTGCAAGAGGCAGCCGATCAATGATTCTCTTTCATCATTGATGTTTTTATCTCTCTCTCCCTCTGACTTCCTCTCTGAAATCAATAAAAATATACATATTCTTAAAAGACAACATAGGCATCGATCTTCATAATTTTGGATTAGGCAATATTTCTTAGCTATGACACCAAAAACAGAGCAACAAAAGAAAAAGAAGATAAATTGGACATTATCAAATTTAAAAATTTGGGGGCTTCATAGGACAACATCAAGAAAGTGAAAAGACAACCCACAGAATGGAAGAAAAATGCAAATCATATATCTGATAATGGATTAGTATCTAGAACATATAAAAAATAATTACAGCTAAAAAAAAGTAGGCATTTCCGAAGGAAGATATATAAAAGGTTACTAAGAAGATGAAAAAAAGGTTCCGTATCACTAGTCATTGGGGAAATGCAAATCAAAACCTCAATGAGACACCACTTGACATCCACCAGGATTGCTATAGTAAAAAAAAACAAATAATAAGTGTTGGCAAGGATGTAGAGAAATTGAAACTTGTACAAGGCTATTGGGGATGTAAAATTATGCAGGTGCTTTGCAAAACAGTCGGACAGCTCTTCAAAAGGTTAAACTTGAAGTTAACATATGACCTAGCAATTCCACTCCTAGGTATATATCCATGAAAAATTAAAATGTAGCCAGAGGGAAAGGGAACTGAGGGGTAGGTGGAGGTACACAGCACATTATTGTTTATAAATGAACATAAAGTACATTTATGTTCACAGTAGCATTATTTGTAATGGCCCAAGGTGAAAAGACATAATCATTTCACACTTGCATGCTCCGAGAACAAGACATTAAAATGGGCCATTACAGCCAAGGCCCCAATGCTGAGAACAAATAATTTTAATACCCCACACCCTGTGAAAGAGACCGTTCTTACAAGATAACAGAAAAGGCAACCCTCGGCCCACTGCCCACCTTGAGGTTATCAAAGGGAGTCTTGATCATTGGTAGGGATGTGGTGGAAATAAGTGTAGGAACTTTAAAAGAACTACTCAGAGAGCCTGATCTGGGGATAGAGGTGCAAACCTATGCTTACATAGTCCTGAGGCAAGAAGCTGGCTGGGAGCCCCAACCCTTCAAGGTAAGGATAGATGTTTGGGGAAGAAATTGCATTTTTAGAGAAAGAGGTGCAAAGGCACCTGTTTTTCACAGGCTAATCGGACCCCTGGAGATGAAGCCACCCTTGATTGTCTCGGAAAGGGCACTGGCAAGGTGACCTTGCCAGCAGGGTGGGTGTAGCGGAAGCACAAGAAAGAAAAAGGAGTTCGTTAAAGACGTAAAGCGGGTGCTTTTGAGAGAGACTGTGTTAGTGTGCCAAGCCTCGACCATGACTAGACAGGGCTCCTGGCCTGCCCTCTCCAGCCAGTGTGTGTCGAGAAGGGTTAGGCTTTAACCTGTGGGAACTGGACAGGTTTACCCAACGGAGTTTTACAATCGAATTTGGTGGAAATGTGGAGGCTAGATATGATAGGGCCACATACGGAGGCAGAGAGACTAGTTAGACCACAGCATCGATTGCTAAACTCCAAAAGAGCCTTACAGATCTGCCCTAAGAGAACGGGTAGTAACTGTGGAAAAGGGGAGGCAATGCAAGCACAATCTGAGGAAGAAGCAAAACCTGACTAAGCCTGAATACTGACTGGGCCTAGGAAAGAGTCCTGAAGGCTCCTGGGTGTCTGGGTGATCGAAAGGGAAGCCTGTGGCAGTGAAAACCATGAGAACAGATAGAGGGACAAGAGCAGTGAGCCTTCAACAGAACCCAGCCCTGGGCTGAGGACGTCAGAAAGGTAACACCTAGGGCGTGGCCATCGTCCGAGCGTAAGTTTTTGGAGCTGAGGGTGTCCCCCCACAAAAAGCTAGGATATCTAAATCCTACTGACACAGGTTTCTATTCTTAGATTTTAAACTCACATTTCAGGTTTTAGGAGTGTTTCCATGATTGAAATATAACGCATAGACGCATACCTCATTGAGCGTCAGCATGTCTTCCACTTTGGTAGCACCAGCTTCGGGCAGGGAAATTAACACCGTTTTGGCTATCTCCTTTAGAACTGTATCGATATGCATCTCACACAAGTCATTGATCTACCAACAAGAAGGGGGGGGGGGAAAGTGTGGGACAAAACTCTTCTTTCATCCAAAACGTACCTGAGTTATAATCTCATTTAGAGGCTGTATCTGGAATCCTGCCTCCAGAGCCGAGCGTAATTTGGTGGGATTTTTAGATGTTTACCCACAAGAAAAGCTTGACCTGGCACTCAAATTTTATTGAGCAGCAACGTGTACCATATGTATTCTCTCTTTTAAAGCCTTATTCCAGCCCATGAGCCATCACTGTTCCAGTTGTACAGCTGAAGAAACCAATGCTCAGAGCTGTAAAGTAACCTTGGGAGAAACGCACAGCTGGCAAAGGGCAGAGAACCACGCGTAGGTGTACCCGCGCCCAAGCCTCTGAGTTTTGACTGGTACACCACACTGCCACACCAGCAGACGAGCGTTCTAGAAAGAACTTTTATGCATATATGTATAACCCATGGACACAGACAATAGTGAGGTGAAGGCCTGGGGAGTCGGCAGGAGTGGGGAGGAGGGGTCAATGATGAAGAAAAAGAGGTCACCTGTAAATCTTTCAACAATAAAGATAAATTTTAAAAAACAATTTTTAAAAAATAGCCCTAACCGGTTTGGCTCAGTGGAGAGAGCGTCGGCCTGCAGACTGAAAGGTCCTGGGTTCAATTCCCGGTCAAGGGCATGTACCTTGGTTGCGGGCACATCCCCAGTGGGGGGTGTGCAGGAGGCGGCCGATAGATGTTTCTCTCTCATCAGTGTTTCTAACTCTCTACCCCTCTCCCTTCCTCTCTGTGAAAAATCAATAAAATATATTTAAATAAATAAATAAATAAAAATAAAAGCACCTGAGAGCTAATGATGACTCCCCCCAACCCTCAAAAAAAAAAAGGTGTGCTTCTACCTAGCAAGTACAGCAGGAATCAATAGCCAATAGCCAATAGCCACCTGACTCCTTTGTTTAATTAATATTAGATGCATCGTTATTTAAAAACTCCACTCTGCCTTTTTTCACAGTCCACAGTTTTTTTAAACTAAGCTGTGGAGGTGAGCCATCATTTTAACATATTAAAGGCAAGGTCATTCAGAGACAAGAACGGGCAATCCTAAATGAAAAGGGCCAAAAGCAGTTAAAGAAACATAAAGCATTAATTGTTTTTAGCTTAATGGATATCCTTCCGGGTAAAAGTCACATGTTTTTAAGGGGTTTCATAGGTAATCAAACTATTGCTCACAGCCTGAGTATTCATGTACGTAGTTTTTTCATATTTATCTATCTTACCTTCTTTAAAAGTTGATTGAACATACTCAAAACTGAGTCAACCTCTTGAAAGAAGCTTTCTAGTGTTAAAGATGACCATGTTAATATTGTGAGCCCTTGTCTCAACACGGATTCCACCTACAAAAAGAAAAAAATATGTTTCCATTATTAACAGAAGCATCTGCATTTATTGAAAAGGCTTTCTTTTATTACTTAGAAATATTATAGATTATATTTCCTTAATTATATTTCTCCTTCATTATACCTGACAAAAGTAATTTTTTGGTTTTTATTAATCATCTTTAGCTGTCCAGGAAGCAATCATGGATCTTTAGAAAGTGCTAATTATTTAGATTTAGTTGCTTTTCAAAGGCAACAAAACGTAGACAAGAAACCATTGTGTAGGAATAATAGAGCTATGAAGTTGAGCTAGAAAGACAGAGGGTCTAGGGAAGAACTGATGTTCTAAAACCCACCATCTATAGAACTGCAACTTTAAACAACAAGAAAATCAACATAAACCTTCAGTATTACCAACCTTCTTCATTTTAGGGGTCATCAGATTGACAAACACTGAGGGCACTTCCTGACACAACTCATCATAATACTGCAGAAGATCCTGTTAAAAGTCCAAATGGCATGTCTTATTTTAACTAGTTTTATAATAATAGTCATATATTTTGATTCAGACCAAACAGGTTTCATGATACCTGTGTCCTCGTACTCCTGCCAAGATGGAGGGTGCTCATTTCAATTTATACTAAATTTAATGTACTTTTCCCCCATCTGTAATCACCTGAGCATCCCCTTTAAACAGTGAGTCAATGGAGCTTTCTAGATCTGCATTCTTCATGTTTCAGATTTAATTGTCTTTCTAGATCTATGCTATTTTAAATAGCTTGGATAATTATCTTTTCATGATGTCTGCTGTTATGCATTTCCCCCCTTTATTTTCCTTGTCCTCTGATATATTAAAGTATACATATTACTGATGCCACACTTGTTTTCTTGAATCAAAATCAATGTCCCACAATCAGAATTAATACACTTTTTATTTTCTTTCAGAGATGAGCCATCACAGCAATCGATTTTTGACTGTTTTGTAAATTTACTGCACTGTGTGATGAGAGATGTGGATTTAAGTTAATCCTCCCCCAAAGTAATAATATTAAATTGTTTCAATGTTTACTTGATAGTTTCAAAGTTATTCATTTCTTCCCTGATTTTTTTTTTTTTACTTGCAGTGAACTTTCATGTGTACTTGACACTTGGCAAAGGACTTTGACTTTCGCAGTATCACTCAGTACTACCTGAATCCTAAAGGATGCAATGCGAATGATATGAACCTCAATTTAGAACAGCACTTTGACACTCAATTCTCCAAAGCCACAACTAGCCAATACAAAAGCCCAGGGCTTCAGATGCTGAAGCTAAAGTTTACATAATGCCAACACTCCTTTGTGGTGTTTTGTTTTTTTTAAAAGATATATAGCAATTAAATGCTATTTTGGCAAAAGCTAAAATTATTAAGCTCTTAAAAGAAAGCATAGTTATAAATCTTCATGACCTTGGAGTAGGCAAAGATTTCTTAGATATAACACAAGAGACAATAGAAAAAGTAATGATCTGAACTTCACCAAAATAAAATTTAAAAAAAGTGCTTCAAAGGCCACTATCAAGAAAATGAAAAGACAACCCTCAGGATAGGATAAAATATTTTCAAATCATGTGTCTGATAATGCATTTGTACCTAGGTTATGTGAAAAATACTTACATCTGCCCTAACTGGTTTGGCTCAGTGGATAGAGCATTGGCCTGCAGACTCAAGGGTCCCAGGTTCAATTCCAGTCAAGGGCATGTACCTTGGTTGCGGGCACATCCCCAGTAGGGAGTGTGCAGAAGGCAGCTGATTGATGTTTCTCTCTCATCGACGTTTCTAACTCTCTATCCTTCTCCCTACTTTTCTGTAAAAAAATCAATAAAATATACTTTTTTTTAAAAAGAATACTTACATCTCAGTAACAAAAAGGTAGATAACTCAATTAAAATATGGGCAAAGGATTTGAATAGATACTCCTTCAAAGATCTAGAAATGGACAATGTGCACATGAAAAGATGTTCATCACTAGCTATAAGGGAACCACAAATTAAAACCACACTAACACACTGCTTTACAGCCAACTGATGTTCAAGTGAAAAAGACAGAGAGTAACCGTTGTTGGCAAAGATATGGAGAAATTGAAACCCTCACACAGTGCTGGTGGAAATACAAAATAATGCAGCCTCTCTGAACAAGTGTGTCAGTTATTCAAAAGGTTGAACATCGAGTTACCAAGTTACTGAAACTCAGCAATTTCACTCCTAGGTATCCCCCCTGGAGCAGTGACTTTCAACTGATGTGCCTCAAGAATTTTTAAAATTCTGCTGTGACTGGTTTTGCTCAGTGGCTAGAGCATTGGTCTGTGGACTGAAGAGTCTTGGGTTCGATTCTGGTCAAGGGCACATGCCCAGGCTGTGGGCTCGATCATCAGTAGGGGGATCACAGGAGGCAGTGGGCAATCAATGATTCTCTCTCATCACTGATGTTTCTCTTTCTCCCTTCTCCCTGCCTTTCTTAATCAATAAAAATATATTTTATAATTATAAAAAAGCAATACTTGACTATTCCATCAGGAACATTCCATCAGAGCTCTTTTCTCTTAGACTGACAGATTTAAAAATCACAACAGTCAAGGAGAACCAAGATGGCGGTGTAGGTAAATGCCAGTACTCGCCGTCTCCCACAACCACATCAAAATTACAGCTAAAATACAGAACAACCATCATTCAGAACCACCTGAAATCTAGCTGAATGGAAACCCTACAACTAGAGAAGTAAAGAAGAAAGCACATCAAGACTGGTAGGAGGTGCGGAACAGGCTGGTCCAACACCCATGTGTGGAGTTTTTTTAATTGGGGGGATATCTCCCAGGCCTCCCGTGAGAAGCAGGGGATCACAGCTGCACACCAGCCCCTTATCCCAGGGTTCCAGAGCTTGGAAGAGAAGTCCCCATAACTTTAGGCTGTAAAAATCAGCAGATATTGTGGCTGAGTGACAAGGAAGCTGCTGGAGTCGCACATGTTCCTCTTACAGGGCCCACAAACTAATTTACATGGTCTCACTTCCTCTGAGTTCTAGCAGTGGGCAGTAGATTTAGGGGTATCCAGGGACATACAGGGAGGAATTGGACTGTCTGGCATCAAGGTAGGAACTTGGGAATGGCTTTCTCCCAGACAGGGGTGCTTACAGGGACCATTGTTCCTATGATGAGACCTCCCCCATCAAAGAGCTGACTGGAAGCCATATCTGAGTTTCCATCAGCTGGTCCAGATTATTTGCTTCACCCTGGTGAATTCCAGCCCCATCCAATTTGCAGCCCCACCCAAGCTGTTTGCAGCAGCTTTTCCATATGGATGGCCTATCCTGGCTCAGGTTTCAGACTTTCCTAAAATCTCTTAAACAAGCAGCAGCTGGCATCAGCATTCATAGCAATAAAAGGCCCAAGACCCATCACTAGCACCAACTTGTGTTGCTTTACAGTTGGACCTGGCCTAGCCCAATACAAGTAGCAGCCATCTGCAGATCACTCTGTAGCTCCTGCTGGGTGGCCCCAGGCAGTGGCTGACTTTGTGCCTCCCTGGAGGCCCCAGAGCCAGTGCACCCAGTGGACAGTTTCAGACCACCCCAGATTATAATTCTACACATCTACAGTTGTGGGAAGCACAGGACTTGTTTGGAAAAGTCAAGCTAGGGACTGCTGCCTTTAGCAAGGTCCCCTCAGAGGCCCCCAACCTTTAGGAGAATCTTCCTTATAGACATTCCAACCAAGTCCCATGCTTCCCCCCACATGCAGTGACACACCAAAGCCCCAAAGCAACTCCTACTCCATAGGTGTGCCTCCTGCACAGCAGCTCTTCCATGGTAGTCGCATCTGGTTTTCACAGCCAATTGGCTTGGGTGTCAATTCTTCCCAGTGACGCCAACAGCAATCAAGGCACACCTACTACAAGACAATGCACACAATCCACACAGGGGCGCAACTAGAGGACCTCACCTCAGGTGACTGGAGAGGCTGAGCCACTGGGCCCCACAGGATGCCTAATACACAAGGCCACTCTATAATTCCAAGAGATATAGCAGCTCTACCGAATATATAGAAATAAACACAGGGAAGGAGCCAAAATATGGAGCAAAGAAACAGGTCACAAATGAAAGAAATGGAAGCAAGAAAGCTACTGGATACAGAGTTCAAAACAATGGTTATAAGGTTACTCAAGGGTCTTACTGAGAGCTTCAAGGGACTTAATGAGAGTTTCAAGGGAATTAGTGAGACTTTCAAGGATCTTAGTGAGAATGTCGAAGATGTGAAAAAGGACCAGTCAGAAATTAAGCATACACTAACTGAAATAAAGAATAATTTCTAGGAATTCAACAGTAGAGTAGAGGATTCTGAGATTCAAGTCAATGATTTTGGAATATGAGGAAGCAAAAAATACACCCAACAGAAGAGCAAAAAGAAATAAGAATCTAAAAATATGAAGATAGTGTAAGGAACTTCTGGGACAACTTCAAGAGTACCAAAAATCACATTATGGGGGTGCCAGAAAGAGAAGAGAGAAAGATATTGAAAACCTATTTGAAGAAATAATGACAGAAAACTTCCCCTACCTGGTGAAAGAAATAGACTTGTATAGGAACCGCAGAGTCCCAAACAAGAGAAACCTGAAGAGGCCCAAACCAAGACACATCATAATTAAAATGCCAAGGGTTAAGGACAAAGAGAGAATCTTAAAAGCAGCAAGAGAAAAGCAGTTAGTTACCTACAAGGGATTATCCATATGACGTCCAGCTGATTTCTCAATAGAAACCTTGCAGGCCAGAAGGCACTGGCAAGAAATATTCAAAGTGATAAAAAGCAAGGACCAACAACCAAGATTACTCTACCCAGCAAAGCTGTCATTTAGAATTGAAGCTCAGATAGCAGACAAGAAAAAGCTAAAGGAGTTCATCACCACCAAACCAGTATTACATGAAATGGTGAAGGTTATTCTTTAAGAATAGGATGAAGAAGAAGGAGAAGGAGAAGGAGAAGGAGAAGGAGAAGGAGAAGGAGAAGGAGAAGGAGAAGGAGAAGGAGAAGAAGGGGAAGAAAGAGGAGGAGGAGGAAGAGAAGGAGTAGAAGGAGGAGGGGGAGGAAGAGAAGGAGTAGAAGGAGGAGGGGGAGGAGAACAACAAAACAACAAAAAGATAAAATATATGAGCAATAAAATGGCAATAAGTACATATTTATCAACTATTGAAGTTAAATTAAATTAATTTAATTAAATAAAAATGACAACAGCCAACACAATAGCTGTCAAATGTGAATAAATCAAAATCATAACTTTTTTCCATCAAATTAGCAAAAAATATGTATCTTTGGTAAAAATATTTTTTTGGTAAAAATATATTTTTGGTGTGCCACAGCATTTTAGTTTATGTGTGCCATGAAATAAAAACATATATTCCAAAAAAACTTTATACAAATGTTCATAGCAACATTACAAATAATAGCCAAAAAGTATAAACAACCCAAATATCCCTCAACTGATGACTGGAAAACTAAAATGGAGTCTAAGTATACAGTAGAATATTATCTAATCTAATAGAAGAGTAATATACAAATTAACCTTCACTCCATGCCCACAGGCCATGCTCACAAGCCACACCCACCAACCAATCAGGAGCAAATATGCAAATTAACTCAACTAAGAAGGTGGCAGCCACTGAGCTGGAGTTGCCCTGGGCAATGGAGGGAGCCAGGGCCCTTGGGGCCCTGAGCTTTACTCAAGGCTACCAAGTTTCAATTATATAAAATAAACAAACCCCAGATATCTGCCAGGCTGGAACCTTGGGTTGCCAGGGGAAACCCAGGCTTCAGGGGGGCGGGGACCAAGGCAACAAAATTTCAATTATAGAAGTTAAATAAATCCCAGATAGCTGCTTCCAGCCAGGCACCTCAGTAGGGACCCAAACCCTGAAGTGGCTGTGGGCAGCCTGAAACAGCCCTCTGCCCCTCACCCAGGCTGGCCAGGCATGCCAGCAGGTGGACATCCTCCAAGGGGTCCCAGACTGTGAAAGAGCACAGGCTGGGCTGAGGGACACCCCCTACGAATGCACAAATGTTTGTGCACTGGGCCTCTAGTTTGGTCACAAAAAGAAATGACATATTGATACATGAAACAATATGAATGAACTTTGAGAACATCATGGTAGGTTACAGAAGCCAGTCTCAAGTGTCCAATTAGGCAAATCTGTAGAGATAAATGGCAGTTTTAGTGTTTGCCAGGGGAAGGTATATCTTACTAGTACCCTCAGGATTAAACATATTATAAAATAGAATACACTTAATCTATAAAATTAGAGTATTAAGAATAACTATTCATCATTATCACTATCCACAAGTCTAAATCTGATTTCTGATAATCTTTTCAGTTTCTGCTTTCCAACTCTAATCTTTCCTTTTGTTTGCATGCCAGTATTTTAATTCTATCAAAAATCAACAATGGAATAGGATAGAGAGACCAGAAATAAACCCATGCATATACGGTCAGTTAATTTACAAAGGAGTCAAAAATATAAAATGAGAAAAGAACAGTCTCTTCAACAAATGGTGTTGGGAAAACTGCACAGCCATATGCAAAGAATGAAACTGGACACCTGTCTTATATCACAAATAAAATCAACTCAAAATGGATTAAAGACTTAAATTTAAGACCTGAAACTGTAAAACTCCTAGAAGAAAACATAGTAAGTTCCTTGACACCAGCTTAGCAATGTTTTTTTTTTAATTTAACACCAAAAGCATAAGCAACAAAAGCAAAAGTAAGTGGGACTACATCTAACTAAACAGCTTCCTGCAGCAAAGGAAAGTATCAACAAAATCAAAAGGCAACCTATGAAATGGGAAAATATATTTGCAAATCACATATCTGATAAGGGGTTAATATCCAAAATATATAAAGAACTCATTCAGCTCTATAGCAAAAATAAAAATACTTTTAAAATATGGCCAGAGGAACAGTCTAAAGATGACATACAAAAAGCCAATAGGTACATGAAAAGGGAATAAAGTCAATAATCTACACTAATGAAAGAGAAATATGCAAATTGGTGTCACTCTGCTACACCCACAAGCCAATCAGGATGAGTATGCAAATTAACCCAACAATTATGGTGGTTAATTTGCATATGCAGGTACAGAGTGAAGACTGAGGACAACTGAAGACTAAAGGCTTGGCTTCTCCACTCCAGCAGCTGGAGTCCCAGGTGTCGGAGGAAAACTGGTGCCCGCAGCCAGAGAAGGAAGGCCTATTGTGCAAATCTTCGTGCAATGGGTCTCTAGTATTGAGATAAATAAATGTGGGGCCAGGTGGGTATTTGAAGTACCAGGGGGACCACTCTGTAAAATAAATGATTTTCTAACCACTTTGCTGTATATCTGAAACTAATAAAGAGTAATATTGAATGTAAACTGTAATTGAAAATAAAAGATAAGAAATAACAAGTTTTCATATGTCTCTGGGCCTTCTATTTAGGTCCTTTGCCCATTTTTTTTATTGGATTGTTTATCTTCTTTTGGTTAAGTTGTATGAGTTCCCTATAAATTTTGGAGATTAAATCTTTATCAGGTATAATGTTGGAAAATATGTTCTCCCATGCAGTGGGGTCTCTTATTGTTTTGTTGACGGTTTCTTTTGCTGTGAAGAAGCTGTTTGTTTTGATGTAAGAGATGCAAATCAAAACAACAATGAGACACCATCTCACACCTGTCAGAATGACTATCATCAACAAATCAACAAACGACAAGAGCTGGTGAAGATGTGGAGAAAAAGGAAGTGGGAATGCAGACTGGTGCAGCCACTGTGGAGAACAGTATGGAGTTTCCTCAAAAAATTAAAAATGGAACTCCCATTGACCCTGTGATCCAACTTCCTGGAATATTTTCCAAGAAATCAGAAACACCAATCAGAAAAGATATACGCACCCCTATGTTCATAGCAGCACAATTTACAGTAGCTAAGATTTGGAAACAGCCCAAGTGCCCATCAGCAGATGAATGGATTAGAAAACTGTGGTATATCTACACAGAGGAATACTACACTGCTATAAAAAAGAAGGAACTCTCACCATTTGCAACAGCATGGTCCTGGACCTGGAGAGCATTATGCTAAGTGAAATAAGCCAGTCGAAGAAAGATAAATAGCACATGATCTCACTCATTTGTCGAATATAATGAACAATAGAAACTGACGAACAAAAATAGATCCAGAGACATAGAAGCATCAAACAAACCATCCAACCTCAGAGGGAAGGCAGAGGGAAGGCAGTGTAGGAGAGCAACCAAAGGACTTGTATGCATGCATATGGGCATGGTCCATGGGACCCATGGACACAGACATTTGTGGGGTGAGGGCATGTGCTTGGGGGGGGTGGGGACAGCCAGGGAGAGGTCAATGGGGGGAAAAGGAGACATATGTAATACTTTCAACAATAAAGAATTTAAATTTAAGGGGGAAAAAGAAATAATGAATGTTGGGGTGGATGTGGAGAAAAGGGAACCCTCATGCATTGTTGTGGGAATGTAAATTAGTGTAGCCACTAGGAAAACAGTGTGCAAGTTGCTGAAAAATTAAAAATGCCGTATGATCCAGAAATCCACTTCTGTGGAAATGAAATGTTAACTGGAGCATCAGTCACAATAGCTAAGGTATGGAAATAAGGATATCCTGCCACTTGCCACAATATGGATGGACCTTGAGGCCTGATGCTGAGTGAAATAAGTCAGACGCAGAAAGATAAATACTGTATGGTATCACTTTCATGTGGAATTTTAAAAAATCGTAAAAATGGAGAGTTGAAAAGTCATTGCCAGGGCCTGGGGGGAGGGGGAAGTGGAGAAAGGTTGGGAAAGGGTACGAAGTTTTAGCTATAAGGTAAGTTCTGAGGAGTAACTGTCTGACACTGCGACTATAGTTGATAACTCTGTGTTGTATAACTGAAATCTGCTTAGAGAGCAGAACTTAAATGTTCTCACATAAAATAAACCAAACCCATATACGTATGCATAGACGTAAGGTGCTGAATGTGTTAATTAACTAAATGGGAAGGATCTTTTCACAATGCATATGTATATCAAACCATCACATTGTACACTAAATATCTTACAATTTTTATTTGTCAAATATACCTCAGTAAAGCTGAAAAAATAAAAAGAATCAACATAGTAACAGATTTCCCCCTCAAAGCTATATCAGTACAACTGCAATACTATATCCCCCCCCAAAAAAACCCCACAGAAAACCTTCAAAACTAATTAGAAAATATAATTTATCTTACCTGCAAATGCAATTTATCTCCTTTCAACTTACTCTCCAGTTTTAGCAGTCTCTTTGCCTGCTCCGGTACCTCCAGCTTCATTTTTATCATGCACTTAGTTTCCCGAACAACTTCCAGAATTTTGGGATCAAAATTAACCATCAACTTCCCTGATTCTGGATGTCGCACAAAAAGTGTGGCTTGTAGAGCTACAAATAAATGATTTTTTACTTTAGATATTTTGGATTTATTTCTGCTTCCAGACCTCTTTCACATGCCTATCTTCCCCACTGGACTATTGACTTCTTTTTAAAAAAATCCTATATAATAAAAGCCTAATATCCTAAGTGTCCAACCGTTCATTTGACCATTTGACAAGTCACTATGACACACACTGACCACCAGGGGGCAGACGCTCCAACTAGTAGGTTAGCTTGCTGCTGGGGTCCAGCTGATCAGGACTGGGCGAGGTGGGCTAGACATTCCCTGGAGACCTCCTTCGGTCCCTCCCCAGCCCCAATCATGCACCAGTGGGGTCCTTCAGCCTGGTCTGCACCCTCTCACAATTTTACTCATCCTGTTACAGGGACCCTTGGGGGATGTCAGAGAGCTGGTTTCGGGCCAATCCCCATAGGCCCACCAATACACAAATCCATGCACCGGGCCTCTAGTGTGTGTGTGTATGTGTGTGTGTGTATAATTGATTTCAAAGAGGGAGGGAGACAGAGAGAGAGAAACATCAATAATGAGAAAAAATCATTGATCAGTTGCCTCCTGCAGGCCCTCCACTGGGATCAAGCCCGCAACCCAGGCATGTACTCTGACCAGGAATCAAACCCTGACCTTCTGGTTCATAGGATGATGCTCAACCACTGAGCCATGGCAGCCAAGCTGGACAGCTGACTTCTTAAGGGCAGAACAATAGCGTTGAATATCCCAGTTTCTGACATGCAGACGGTGCTCAAGACATAGATAAATAAATGCAGAGTGTCTATAAGACCATAAAATCAGGTCAAGAGAGAAAACTGAGCCAAGAATGGCTAGTCCTCGTGCTATGAGCTGCAGAACTTTTCGGGGTGGGACTAAGCAAGTTGTAATACCAGGTTAGTTTATTTTTACAGATGGTGATAGAATCCCTAGAAGAGAACTGGAAGATGTGCACAACTATGAAAATATGACACACGTCACAGATTTTCCAAACCTTTTTCCATGCCTAACCCCAAACTGGCTTCTTTAAGGTTTATCTGAATGAAATCTCCATCCTGAATTTCTGACAACTAGGATCAATATCATAAAAAATATTTATTAAACACCGTTGCACTGTGAACTCCCAGAATAAATACAGAGGGAGATTTTTTACACTATATCTGAACTACTACATGAACACCATTAATATAAATAGGCATTTTCAGATGTGCTTTTTATTATGAATCTCTATGTTCATGCTGAGGCCATGATTATTTGTTATTATGGCACTAGAGGCCCAGTGCATGAATTCATGCACTGGGGCGGGGTCCCTCGGCCTGGACTGCAGGATTGGGCCAAAACCAGCTCTCTGACATCCTCCGAGGTGTCCCAGATTTCAAGAGAGCACAGACCAGGCTGAGGGACCCCACCAGTGCACAATCGGGGCCAGGGAGGGACATGGGAAGTTGGCCAGCCAGGGAGGGACCACAGGAGGGCTCCAGGGCATGTCTGGCCCATCTCGCTCAGTCCCACTCAGCTAGACCCCAGCAGCAAACTAACCTACCAGTTGAAGCGTCTGCATCCTGGCAGTCAGTGCACATCATAGCAACTGGTCGACTAGTTGGCTGCCCCCTGGTGGTCAGTGCACATCATAGCAAGCAGTTGAGCAGCCTTAGCATATCATTAGCATATTACACTTTGGTTTTATGGCCAACTGGATGACCGGACACTTAGCATATTAGGCTTTTATTATATAGGATGGTAACAAAAAATAATCACACACCTGCAGATAAATATGTACAAGCTTTAATTACATCTTATATTAAGTCTACCAGACCTGAGGCCCTGAACCCAACTGTCCCTTAAACCACACAAAGTCAATTCAAACACATGGAGACAGACATTTGCAACGGCTAACCATGAGGTTTGACCACAACTGGTTGGTTATTTTTAGTTCGTGATGCATTTTTTTCCACATACTAGGCAAAGTACCGAAAATTAGGTACAGCAGTATAGTGGCAGATTTGAAAATTACTAAAAAATCGGTACAGCGGTCTGGTAGAGTTAATAAACACTACTAACTTGGGGATGTCCCTCTGTGTCTTCCACACTTCATATTACTGCACAGAATGTGGCTGCATCAAATATCTACTTAAATAGAAGAGTCTGTATATTCCTTTGAAGTTAGTGGAGTTTTACTCATCCTGTTAATGATTCTAGTTTCATGGCGATTTCAGCTAAAAATTTTACCCAATTTATTTGAAATCTTTTTAAAATTGAGCTAGAAATCATTTATCTTCCCAAGTTAAAGTCTAAATTAACCCTTGGACATTCATTTAATAAAATCTGTCTCTCTGCCCTGGCCGGTTTGGCTCAGTGGATAGAGCGTTGGCCTGAAGACTGAAGAATCCCAGGTTTGATTCCAGCCAAGGGCACATGCCCAGGCTGTAAGCTCAATCCCCAGCAGGGGACGTGCAGGAGGCAGCCAATCAATGATTCTCTCTCATCACTGATGTTTCCATCTCTCCCTCCCTCTCCCTTCCTCTCTGAAATCAATAAAGAAATATATAATCTAATAAAAGAGTAATATGCAAATTGACCCTCACTCCTTATACCTAAGCCACGCCCACCAGCCAAGCCACGCCCACCAAACAATCAGAGCGACTCTATGCAAATTAACCCAGCCAAGATGGCAGCTACAGAGCTGGAATAAGCAGGAGGCTTGCCCCAATGATGGAGGAAGCTAAGGTTTCTGTCTGCCTAGGCTGGTTGTGGCCTCCGCTCAAGGCAACAAAGTTTTAATTATCGAAGATAAAGAAACCTCAGATACCTGCTTCCAGTCTTCAGCTAAAGGAAGTTCTGGGAGCCTGGGTTGTCAGGGGCACCCTGACCTGGGCTCCGGTTAAAGCAACAAAGTTTCAACTTTAGAAGTTAAATAAATCCCAGATACCAGTTTCCAGCCAGCCTCACAGCAAACAGCCCTCAGCCCTGCACCCAGGCTGGCCAGGCACCCCAGCAGGAACCCCACCCTGATCTGGGACACCCTTCAGGCAAACCAGCCGGCCCCCACCCATGCACCAGGCCTCTATCCTATATAATAAAAGGGTAATATGCAAATTGACCCTAACAGCAGAATCACTGGGAATGACTGGTCACTATGACACACACTGACCACCAGGGGGCAGACGCTCAATGCAGGAGCTGCTCCCTGATGGTCAGTGCACTCCCACAGGTGGGAGCTCTGCTCAGCCACAAGCCAGGCTGACAGCTGCTAGCACAGCAATGGTGGCGGGAGCCTCTCCCGCCTCCTCAGCAGAGCTAAGGATGTCCGACTACAGCTTAGGCCTGCTCCCAGCTGGCAAGTGAACATCCACCAAGGGCCCCCAGGCTGCCAAAGGACATCTGGCTGCCAGCTTAAGCCCAATTGCAGGGAGCGGGCCTAAGCCAGCAGGTGGACATCTCCCAAAGGGTCCCAGATTGCTAGAGGGCACAGGCCGTGCTGAAGGACATCCCCGAGTGCACAAATTTTTGTGCACCAGGCCTCTAGTGTGTGTGTGTGTGTGTGTGTGTGTGTGTGTGTATTTTTTAATATCTGTCTTCTTAAGGCTGTACTAGCTTCCGTGAGAGGACAGAATGACCACTAACAATGACAGCCTGGAAGCCCTCCCCCAGACTGAGTGAACATTCATTCCAGGTGACTCATCATTAGAGCAACATTACAGGGGTTGATACTAGGTCTCCAGTTATTATCCGGAGTGCCTGTATAGTTAAATATCGTCACACCACTGTACCAACAAGAAGCCTTTCAGGGCGATTCCTGCCCAGTAGCCTGTGTGCACGTGAAAGGCAGATTTGAATCCTGGCCCTGCCATTTCCCAGCTGTGTGATCTTTAGCAAGTCAGTTAACTGGTTTCTCAGTGCCTGGGTTTCCTCATCTGTCAGATGAGGGTAATAATAGTTCCTCACAGGGTTGCCATGAGGATTAAAGGCAGTTCGTCGTATATGTAAAGTACTTAGACAAAGCCTGGCACGTGGTCAGCACTATATAGATGTTAGCTATGACTGTTACTTAAAGGATACAAAGATGAAAAAGAGAGAGTATCCTCGGAATGTGTAGGGGAGATAAGACAGGTCTGTAAAGCAGTAAGTGTCCTGGGAAAGAATTGCAGATAGTGAGTGGAGGGCTCAAGAGGAGGACGAAGTTATTTTCTGCTGTGAAGAATGAGGAAGGGCTTGATGAACAGGTGACGACTGAACTGATTTAGAACATGTGCAGACGAGAGGAAAAACCAGCAGGACAAAGCAAAAGGTAGGGATGTGCATGGTAGTGCAGAGCTAAATAGTACATGCTCCATATTTCAGTTGTTAAAAATTCTCTTTTGCCCTTTTCCATAGCATGAAGTGTAAGCTTTCTCGATGCTCCTCTGAGAGTGTTGCAAGCTTTCATTGGGATCCATTTGGCCTGCCATTTGCATATGGCCTGACAGAAGTGCCTACTAAAGGTTTGGTTAGGGTACCAGTTGGGGAAGACACCCTGCGGGGCCCTGTCCTCCAGGATGCTGGTGTGCACTGAATCAAGCACCTGCATATATACCGTGTCCCCAACTGCTCAAGTAAATGGATCTGGAACCAAGAGACAGAAGTAGGAATGGTCCCCTCACTGTCACTCCTGGTGACCCACCCCCTAAAGTTGTGCTTCCTGTGCCTGCAATGTTGTGCTCTGCTGAAGTGGAGATCCCAGGGTGGGAGGGAGAAAGATTCCTACCAGAGGACACGGTCTGGGTTCTACCAGGTTACAGATAAGCAGGGGTCCTCAAACTTTATAAACAGGGGGCCAGTTCACTGTCCCTCAGACCATTGGAGGGCCGGACTATAGTTTTTAAAAAAAAAACTATGGCCCTGACTGGTTTGGCTCAGTGGATAGAGCGTCAGCCTGCGGACTGAAAGGTCCCAGGTTTGATCCCGGTCAAGGGCATGTACCTTGGTTGCAGGCACATCCCCAGTAGGGGGTGTGCAGGAGGCAGCTGATCAATGTTTCTCTCTCATCGATGTTTCTAACTCTCTATCCCTCTCCCTTCATGTCTGTAAAAAAATCAATAAAATATATTAAAAAATAAAAAAACTATGAACAAATTCCTACGCACACTGCACATATCTTATTTTGAAGTAAAAAAACAAGGCGGCAAAAACACCTGGTGGCCCAGATAAATGTCCTCGGCGGGCCACATGTGGCTCGCTGGCCATAGTTTGAGGACCCCTGGATAAGAGCTTAAGGTTAAGGTGAGACAAAGCATGGCCAACAGCTGAGCCCACACAATAACAACAACACCCCAGATGATGCCAGCATGGGTGGTGCTTGCTGAGAACCACCCATCCTCTGCCTCACACTTAACTCTGCCCGGTGCCTGAGGGTACTTGGGCCCTCAGAGGTACTTGGACCAACCCTAATACTCTTTTTTTATATATACGTTTTTTTATTGATTTCAGAAAGGCAGGGGGAGGGAGGGAGAGACAGAAACATCAATGATGAGAGAGAATCATTGATCGGCTGCCTCCTGCACACACCATACTAGAGATCAAGCCTGCAACCTGCACATGCACCCTAACTGGGAAACAAACCGTGAACTCTTAGGTTCATAGGTCAATGCTCAACCACTGAGCAACACTGGCCAGGCAGGCCTAATACTCTTAATTTACCGGAGCTCAAAATTGAAGTTAAATTCAGTTATAGAAAAAGAAAGAAAGGAAGGGAAGGAGGGAACAAGAGAGGAGTGAGAAAGAGAAGGGTGAGAAGGAAGGAGGGAGAAAGGGAGGGAAGCTGCAATACTCCACTGGTGGGACTGAGATTTGAATCTATGGCACGATAAAAGTAAATATGAAAACTTTCCTAAATCCAAGGAAAAAATATCTATAAAGAGTCTTGATATTTATTTACTTTTGAATATTTTTTTTCAGGAGGAAGTCATAATCTAAGCAAATCAACTTTAATGTCATGACGATTTTTGCTCATGAAGATCAGAGTATTGATTAACTATAAAGATACAAATAATTGTATCACCCCAAAATCTCAGTGTAACCATCATCACATTACTTGGAAGAGATGTAAAACTTCCCCAGAACCATGACCTCATCTAAAGTCCTCTCACACCTCACACCCTGTGGGAGCCGCACTGCGTAGCCGCGCACCCACCGTACTGTATCTGCGAGATCTCTCTGGTCCAGGCCGTGTGGTAGACCACCTCAAATTCCACCAGCACGTAGGAAATCTTGTTGTACTGACGAATGACAGATTTACCTTCCGAACTTGACAAAATGTCTGAGTTTTTCTGTTTGTTAAGGAAAGGAGAAGGCTTTATTTTAAAAGACTGTTGCTTGTTTCATGCAAATCATAAAGCTGTTTGTATTTAAAATGGCATCAAATAATTATGCTACCCATTTAGATTTTACCTCAGAGTAGAACAGGGATGAGGAAGGCCATATAAGCTAGTCGTGGAAGTATGGGAAACATTGTTGTAGAAGGGGGAAACTGGAGAAGGAAAGAAAGGATTGAAAAAGAAAGGGCTAGCCCTGCAGCCAGCCCCAGGCACTGAGAGGCAGAAACATCAATGATGAGAGAGAATCATTGATCGGCTGCCTCCCTCCCACTTTTCTGGATGGCTCTTCCTTGAAGTGTGGATGTCAGGGCAAAGTCCTAAGTTCCAGCGCCAAAAACAGTAACCCTACATCCAAGAACACAACCAAATTTTGTTATGCAAATTACTGCAAGTTTTATGTTTTGATCCACCTATGTCAAAAACAGTCAGTCAGCAATGGAGTTCCATCCTGGCCCCTGTGTAAGTGCAGCGTTTCAATGTTTTTTTTTAAATATTGAGAACAGTTAAATAAGTAATAGTAGCCAAACACAAACAACAAAAGTTTAATATTTAATAGCATTTAAATCATAATGCTACTCCCAAGACTATATTTTAGAGGCATATTGTTCTGAATTTAGGCACTAGACACAAAGCTAAGCCAACCATCTCCACTCTGTAGCTCTGTCTCTTTAAGAAAGAAAGAAAGAAAGAAAGAAAGAAAGAAAGAAAGAAAGAAAGAAAGAAAGAAAGAAAGAAAGAAAGAAAGAAAGAAAGAAAGGAAGGAAGGAAGGAAGGAAGGAAGGAAGGAAAGAAGGAAGGAAGGAAGGAAGGAAGGAAGGAAGGAAAGAAGGAAGAGGCAGCCAAACTGGCAATTTCAGAATTCCAACAGGGGCCTAAGAGTCTCCTGGTGCTTTTCAGAAATCAAATACTCTTAAGGACACAGAGAATGAGTGTCCTTTATGATCCCCTGCTCTAGGTCTCAGCTCCTCATACAGGAAGAGCCTGGGCCTAGCCTCACCTTTGCTAATACACAGAAGGAAGCCTCAGCACTTGGCCTGTACTTTATTGTTTTCAAAACAACTTTTAAAGCCTTTATAAAGTGTCCTGTATTATTAAAAGTCACTAAGTTTAAGATTCACCCTCTTACAGATAACTGTGAGGAAACAGGCTTATCTGCCACACATGAAATAATCGACTTAGTGTCTCACAAGCACATTTATAAACTAAATTTTCTTCACTGGTAAAATACTTTCTTGGACATAAATACTGTAAGATCAAATATATTCTTGTATTCAAAACCTTAGTCCACATTCTGTGAAAGTCAGCATTGGCTTACAAAGAAATAGTTGATGGGCTCGTTTATCCGGCGGTAGAGCTGCCTCACCCAAAGTATTTTTCCTGCTATTGGGGGCATGTTTCGAGCCAGCGGGGGGTCATCTTTTTGAGAATGATAAAGCTGTAATGAAAGAGCTGGTATTAATGTTTGAAATTCAATACTATGAAAAAGACAAAACATCTAACCTAATAAAAGAGTAATATGCAAATTAACCCTCACTCTGTTATACTTGTAAGCCACACCCACCAACCAATCAGGAGCAAATATGCAAATTAACTGAACTAAGAAGGCGGCAGCTGCTGAGCTGGAGTTGCCCCAGGCAATGGAGGAAGCCAGGGCCTTGTAGGCTCTGAGCTCTACTCAAGGCCACAAAGTTTCAATTATAGAAAATAAACCCCAGATACCTTAGGTTGCCAGGTACAACCTAGGCTTCAATCAGGGGACCAAGGCAACAAAGTTTCAATTATAGAAGTTAAATTAAATCCCAGATACCTGCTTTCAGCCAGGCATCCCAGTAGGGACCCGAACCCTGAAGGGGCTGTGGGCACCCTGAAAATGGCCCTCAGCCCCTCACCCAGGCTGGCTAGTCACACCAGCAGGTGGACATCCCCCGAGGGTTCCCAGACTGTGAGAGGGCACAGGCTGGGCTGAGGGGTGCCCCCGAGTGCACAAATTTTTGTGCACTGGGCCTCTAGTGTGTGTGTGTGTGTGTGTGTGTGTGTGTGTAGCTATACTTGTATTGATGTTTTGCCATTATTCCCATGTTTTATACCAAGGAGGTAGTCAGTAAATATGCAAACGTCCTTCAGAGATAATAACCCGAGATTCAGGAACTATAATGTTTAAAATATATGACACTTAATGATCTCTAACCCTTCTTTCCCGTTACATGTATATTTTTTCTGCCTTTTACCTCAATTTTTAAAGAAACATTCAAAAGAGGGAGCACATCACTACATTACACCTGTCATAATAGTCTCCAGAGCCCATACTGCTGATGAGTTTAATGGGCTTTCTGATGCCCACATGAATGCTGTCACGCAAAGGCAGTTCTTAAGAGCACAGGATGTAAGCCTGGACTCCCAGTGACATACACGGTCAGCCCTTCCAGCACCGAGAAGGGCCGTCAGAGGGACTTCGCAGTGACAGGACTGCTCCTGAGCTGTTTAGCACAATAGGACCGCGGCAAACACTTTTGGAGTGCTTTCGCTTTTGTACTAAAGTGCCTATCTTTATCATAAACACGATACTTGCCTTCTTGATAGCTTCGAGTTCAGCCACGTAACACTGAAGGATGCGCTCAATTGTGTGATTTATTTCTAACTGAAGACAGGGAATGTTCAGCTTCTGGAATCTAAGAGTAATTGAAGGTGAAGAATTAAGAAGTAAGTGAGAAACATACTTGAGAACTGCTGCAGTCCTAAAAGTCCATTCCTTTACTCATTTGACAGATATTCACATCAGGCCTCATACATGTGCTAGGGATATAGTGGAAACAAGACAAGTATGGTTCCAGACTTCTTGCAGTCTGTTGTCTTATGGAAAAGTGAGCTATCAGTCAAGTGTTACATAAATAATTATTTAAGTTACCAGGGTGCCAGGAATGCATATTAACAGGGAACCCAGCCAAGTCTTGGAAGTCAAGAAAAACTTCCCTGAGGAAGTGACATTAAACTGAGATTGAAAAGATGAGTGGGGAGTTGCTTCGTAAAGATGGAGGGGAGCACACTGGCTATCCCTCTGCCCATATTAATGTCACATGATTCCAAATAGCCAGAATAATAATATTATAATAATGATTTTGTCAGCCAAATATCACGTTCACTTAGAGACCCAGTGATGCACAGGAAGGGTTAGAACCGGAACGTTCTGATAATAAAGTGAATTAACACCAGTGTACTATAGGTTGGTGGGGGGAGGGCAAAAACAGAAGGAAAGAGACAGAGAAAAATCGCTAAGAATGTAGTACCTGCCATCTGTCACTCGTTAAAACCACTTTATCTGTTTTGACTTTTATGATAGTCTCATAAGATAAGGTCTCACTGATATTATCCGTAGTCAGAGAGACATGGAACTACAGCAAAGCTAGGCCCAAGCCCAGAACCAAGGACTCTCAGGAGAGGGTTCCCAAAGGGTACCTAACATGGTCATGAGCCCTTTCTGAGCTGGAAGCAAAGAGCCCCTAGTCCAGCTCGTCCCTCTCGTCCAGGCCTTCCTGCCCTTTTGGAGGTCACTGTTGTCAAGAACAGAGGGACAGGAGTGGCAGGGGCACTCGGGAGGAAAATGAGAGTTTGGGGATTTGCTTCTCTTAATTTCACTTTTTTCTAACAAAATCTTTTCAGTATGTAGAATTAAACGTTATTGTTCCCTTTCCAATAACACCTATGAAATCAACCTCAAATATACTAAAGGCCCGGTGCATGAAATTTGTGCACGAGAGGTGGGGGAGAGATGGGTGTGTGTGTGTGTGTGTGTGTGTGTGTGTGTGTGTCCCTCAGCCCAGCCTGCACCCTCTCCAATCTGGGACCCCTCAAGGGATGTCCAACTGCCTCTCACAATCCAGGACTGCTAGCTCCCAACTGCTCGCCTGCTTGCTTGCCTGATTGCCCCTAACCGCTTCTGCCTGCCAGCCTGATCACCCCCTAACCACTGCCCTGCCAGCCTGATTGACACCTAACTGCTCCCCTGCCAGCCCAATTTCCCCTAACTGCCCTCCCCTGCTGGCCCGGTTACCCCTAACTTCCCTCCCTTGCCAGCCTGGTGCCCCTCAACTGCCCTCCCCTGCAGGCCTGGTCCCTCCCAACTGCCCTCCCTTGCTGGTCTGATCACCCACAACTGCCCTCCCCTGCTGGCCATCTTGTGTCCTCATGGGGAAAGCCATCTTTGACCATATGGGGACAGCCATCTTTTGTGTTGGAGTGATGGTCAATTTGCATATCACCTCTTTATTATACAGGATAACTGGGAGGAAACATGTAAAATATTTCATTTTCTTATTGAAAGGACTGTCTGTTACAAGAAATGCAACAAAAAATATATTTTCAAATTTTTACCCTTTTATCAAATGGTAACTGAAAGAGCAAAATTTATGAGTTCAAAAGTTTACCTAGAAGAAGAGGAAGAAGATGGTGGCCAAATAGGCAGGTCTTTCTTGCACCTCATCCCAGGGTCAAACTGGAAATAAAACTAAATTGGGGAACATTCACCCGTAATTACCAACTAAGTTCCAGCTAAGAAGGAGAGACCTATATCAAGGAAATATAGAAAACACCTGGATGGGGGGGGGGGTGTTCATGGAGGGGATAAGGACACATATGTAATACCTCAATCATAAAGAAATTTAAAAAATAATAAATAAATAAATAAATAAATAAATAAATAAATAAATAAATAAGAAAACACCTGATAGGCTTTCTTGAGACTGATAGGAAGGGCAACGTCACAAGAGGGGCTGACCCCGCTTCCTCGGGCGGCAGGCCAAGAGTGCAGAGGGATCCCTTGGCTACAGGAGGGCTTTTCCTTGAGAAGATCAAAACCTGGAACACAGGCTGGACTCTGCAGCCCAGAGTAACAGCGCTGAGAACAGTGACCCATGTAACATCCAGCTGTGAAAGGCAGCAGAACTTCTGGCCACCAGGGAGACCAGAGCAGGTCAGAGAGAAAGTCTCATTCAGTTTGTTTTGTTTTTCAAAGATGTGGAAACAGCCCAAATGTCCAAAAGTAAGATGAGTGGATAAAAGAGCTGTGGTACATGACACAGTGGAATACTATGCAGCTGTAAAAAAGTAGGATCTCTTAACCTTAGAAACAACATGGAGGGACCTGGAGAGTATTATGGTAAGCGAAATAAGCCAGTCAGAGAAAGACAAATATCACATGATCTCATTTACACGTGAAATCTAATGAACAAAAGAAACTGCCTGAAAGACAAAGAAAGAATATTACATGGAAGCAGTAACAGACTGACAATTCTCAGAGGGAAGCAGGGGTGAGTGGAAAGAGATTAAGCAAAGAATTTACATGCATAACTCATGGACACAGACAATAGTGCAGTTAAGAGCCGGGGAGGGAGGGGGTGGGAGTGGGGAGGAGGGAATCCTTAGTGGGGGAAAAGAGACATCTGTAATACTTCCAACAATGAAGATAAATTTAAAATCTTTTTAAAAAATTTATCTAGAAGAGATTTCCAAGAACGTCTTATTTGAAATTATATTTTCAGATATAAAATTATGCCAACTAGAAATTATGCTGCTTAATGGATTATAAATACCTTTGAAGCAGCTGAAGAGCCTGCTGAGAAGATATGATTTTTCCAAAAGTACTGTTCATAAATGCCTGTATTTGTACCTAAAATAAAATATTGATGTTTAATGATCTTGGCATTAAGAGATTAGATTAACAACACTTAATGATTTCCTACAGAATCAATATAGCCTTCAACACACCTACTATCTAAGCATCTAAAACTACACTGCCCAGTAGGATGGGCACTGGCACTCACTACTCAGCAGTGAGATATGCTGTAAGTATAAAATATGCACTAGGTTTCAAAGACTTGGTACAAAAAAAGAATGCATAAGGTCTCAATGATTCTTATATTGATGATACGTCAAAATGTTAATATTTTTAATATGTTGGGTTGAATAAAATATACTATTTTTTTAATATATTTTTATTGATTTCAGAGAGGAAGGGAGAGGGAGAGAGACATAGAAACATCAACGATGAGAGGGAATCATCGATTGGCTGCCTCCTGCACACCGGCACTGGGGATGGAGCCCACAATCCAGCATGTGCCCTGACCAAGAATCGAATCATGACCTCCTGGTTCATAGGCTGACACTCAACCACTGAGTCATACCTGCCAGGCAAAATATCTTATTAAAATAATTTTACCTGCTTCTTTTAACTATTATTCTTTTGGCTACTAGAAAAATTATAATTACATATGTGGTTGTTTTGGGGAAATTACTGACCTAGAGAATTTTTTAAATGAGTGAGTGTCCCTTGCCAAGCATATTTCTTTGAGATATTTAGAATTTCTAAGCATATTGGTAGAGCAACATGATGACACTATAGACACCCAGGATCAATAGGTGTCACTTTCCAACATCATTGATCCCAGAAACTCTTTGCCATGCCAAGGAGAAACAAGAAGAAAACATTCTTCTGAAACTCACACCATCCCAAACAGTGAATTCCAAACTCCTAGTACCAATGGAACTGAAGCAATCTTTCTAAATTACTTTCACTTACAGATTATATTATTACTAGAGGCCCAATGCATGAAAATCATGCAAGGATAGGCCTTCCTTCCCCCAGCTGCCGGCACCAGCTTCCCTCTGGCACCCGGAATCCAGCTTCCTTCACAGCCCCGGCTTCATCTGGAAAGTCATCCGGAAGGACATTTGGAAGGATGTCTGGTCTAATTAGCATATTACACTTTTACTATTATAGATGGTTACTAACCTAAAACACAGTGCTACTCAAACATTGGGAAAGGAAGATAAGTTACAACACTGACACCTTTTTAAAATAGTAAAAGTTAATATGGCCTCTAAGTATACTGGAAGCTAAAATTTATATCTAAGACCACATAGTAAAGCCCTTACAACATATAATCTTTACTAGGGGCCCAGTGCACAAAAATTTGTGCACTCGGGGTGGAGGCAATCCCTCAGCCTGGCCTGTGCCCTCTCACAGTCTAGGACCCCTCAGTGGATGTCCTATGATGGCCCCAGTCTGCCAGGCACCTTTTGTGTGTGTGTGTGTGTGTGTGTG
>PVJC01014260.1:0-36709 GCA_004026665.1 Murina feae | reverse complement strand
ACTGTTTTAATACCTATCTATCTACCTGCCTAATTATCCACTATCATTTATCTTTTTTCTTTTTTGACTTCTACTTTTAAAATCTGTCCCCAGTACACAACTATACTTGGTTTTCATTATAGGCCCTACAGTTCCCTCATACATCCTCTTTTTTTTAACTCTGCTGTCCATTGACTCTTTTATAAAATTCTTCTCTCCATCCTGTTCCACCCCTCCCCCACCTGGTTACTTCCCCCAAACTCTCCCTGGCTGCTGCTCCGCCTGCCCCCTGCCCATCTCTCCATCTCCTTGCTCCCCTGGGGGTTCACCCCAGCTCTGAAGGGAGATAGGGCCTCTCACAGGAGACCCCTGCCTCTGTGTAAGAGAAAATGGAGCCATCGAGAGAGTGGACCCAGGAGGCGTGTGTGAGAGAGAAAGGGAGCAGCTCTCCTTCCCTCACTAAAGCTTCCCTCATTAAATCCTCCAGCTGCCCAGCCAGCCCACCACTGCTGCGGCTCCGATGGGCCTGGGTGGGCCGTGGGAAACACATGCACGGAGGCTTAGCAGCCTCCGTGCATGTGTGTGCCCCTGGACCCACCCAGGCCCATTGCAGCCCCTGGGGCGGCCGGCTGGTTCCACCCCCACATTGGCTGCGATGGGCCTGGGTGGGTTTGAAGGAGGCTTAGCAGCCTCTGTGCGTGTGTGCCCCGGACACACCCAGTCTGATCACAGTCCCTGGGCCTGCCGGCTGGTTCTGCTTCCCCTGCGATGGGCCTGAGTGGGTCCTGCGGAGGCTTAGCAGCCTCCCTGCGTGTGTGCCCAGGGACCCACCCAGGCCCATCGCAGCCTCCCTGACGGCGCTGGTCCCACCCCCGCATTGGCTGCGATGGGCCTGGGTGGGATGGGCCTGGGTGGGATGGGCCTGGGTAGGTTGCGCGGAGGCTTAGCAGCCTCCGTGTGTGTGTACGTGCGCGCGTGCGTGCTCCGGGACCCACCCAGGCCGATCGCAGCCCCTCGGCCGGCTGGTCCCGCTTCCCCCGAGATGGGCCTGAGTGGGTCGCTCGGAGGCTTAGCAGCCTCCGTTCGTGTGTGCCCCGGGACCCACCCAGGCCCATCACAGTCCCCGGGCTGGCTGGCTGCACCCTACCTCCGCTGCCGCCTCTATTTGCGGCAGAGGCCTCCAGTCTGCCCGGCTAGGCCGCAGTCTGTGGCTTCTTTCCGGCTCCCGCCTCCGCCATCTTGACTGGACTATTTTGCATACCTTCGCTCTGATTGGCTGGTGGGCGTGGTTTACCCCGTCCCGAAGAAACGGTTAATTTTACTATTTCACTTTTATTAGTTTAGATTGCCATAACAAAACAGCAGTATCACATGGAAAGCAAGTTTGGGTTTATATAGTTCATCCTACAAATAAACACAATGATTGAGAAAGTTCCCTCCCCTACTAGGAATTTGAACTTGAGGAACCTCTTAAAAACCATATTATCTGCATGTGTCTACACATACTACTGCTTCCATTTGTCATAGGATCTGCACATAAAACTAAATACAAATGTAAATTATCACATGACGAGTTGTTTCTTCTCTAACTGCAGATAATTCAAATATGACATTTCCATGGATAACTCTATGGTCTCAGAATGGAGGGTTATTTATAAACAAAATAATACCGAAGTCATCAGCTCTAGTTGGTGATTTATTCTTGGTTGTAGAACTTACTAAAAGAAAAAAAGAAATAAGTGTTAACATGAGTAAAAAATAGTAAAGCTCATAGATGCCTAAAATCATAGGATTGGATAGATTGTCTTTTCACAAAATCTCTTATCATTTACTTTGCTTATATAAATAGTAATAATGTCTCTCATTTAAAGTAGTATAAAAAGTTATAGCCCTAGCTGGTTTGACTCATTGGATAGAGTGTCGGCCTGCAGAGTGAAAGGTCCCAAGTTTGATTCTGGTCAAGGGCATATGCCCAGGTTGCAGGCTCAAAGACCAGTATGGAGCATGTAGGAGGAAGCTGATTAATGATTATCTCTCATCAATGATGTTTCTAAATCTCTCCCCCTCTCCCTCTCTGAAATCAATAAAAATATATATTCTTCAAAATTATAAATTTATAGTCATCAGCATTTTACTTCCACTCCATTTTCTTCCACTATATAAACCACAGTACCACTTCCTGTGACAATATTCTGTGGTACAAATTGCAAATTTATCAGTAGTATATCCTCAATATTAGCCTATGTATTCAATGTGATTCTACTTACATTTGAAAGATACAGGAGAGCTTCTTAAATGATTAGAGGTTATTCTGTAATGCTGAGAAATTTCAATATAATGGGGACCATTTAAGAAATAGTCATAGGTAACATCATGGTGAGAGACTGAAAGTTTTGTTCTTAAGATCAGGAACAAGAGAGGATGACCATGTTTGACATTTCTATTAAAATAATATCAAAATTTATAATTTGAGCCATTGAGCAAGAAATGAAAGCATCCAAATTGGGAAGGAAAAAATAAAATCACCTCTCTCTAAGATGACATGTTTATGTAAGTAGAAACCTGTAGAGATTGCACACATACACAGGCACATACACTAACCTACTGGAGCTGGTAAATAAATGTGGCAAAGTTCCAGTCTATGAAACCAACAAGTAAAACTAAGTAGCATTTGTATATACTAACAATGAGCAAACCAAACTGGAAATGAAGAAAACAATGCTATTGACAATAGCATCAAATAGTGTAAAATATTGCCCTGACTGGTGGCTCAGTTGGAGTGTAATGTAGGTCTCGGGTTTGATCCTATAGGAGGTAGGTAATACATGTTTCTCTCTCTCTTCTCTCTCTCTCTCTCTCTCTCTCTCTCTCTCTCTCTCTCTCTCTCTCTCTCTTCATTTTTATCTCTCCATCTCTGTCTATCTCCAATCCCTTCCCATCTATTTCCAATCAATAAGCATATCCTTGGTTGAGGATAAAAAGGAAATAGAATACCTAAAAAGAAATTTAACCAAAGAGGTGAAAGACTCTCTTACACTGGAAACTATGAAACACTGCTGAATGAAAAAGATGATATAAATAAATGAAAAGACATCCTGTGTTCATGCATTGGAAGACACGATATGGTTAAGACGTTGATACTACACAAAGCAAACTACAGATTACATGCAATCCCTACACCATCGTGAATATGTATTTTTTGGAAATAGCAAAGTCCAACATATAATTCAGATGGAAGCCCAAGGCAGTAGGAATAGCCAGGATAATCTTGAAATGAAAGAACAAAATTGAGAGAACTCCCATTTTCTGACTTTAAAACTTACTCAAAAGCTACAATAATCAAAACACAGTGCTACAGGCATAAATACAGACCGACCAATGCAATACATTACAGAGCTCACAAATAAACCTTTGCATAAATGGTCAAATGATTGTATAGAAGGGTGCTAAGAACATTTAATGGCTGAAGGGCAATCTTTTCAACAAATGGTTCTTAGAAAACTAAATATCGACATAAAAAAGAATGAAGTTGGATCCTTATCTTACATCAGACACAAAAATGAACTGAAAGTGGGCCAAAGAGCTAAAACTATAAAACTCACAGAAAAAAACAGAGGACAAGCTTCATGATATTAGATCTCACTATGATTTTTGGGTGTGTCACCAAGAGCAAAGACATGAAAAACAACAACAACAAAAAATAGACAAATGGATAGACTTCAGCAAAATTAAAAACTTTTCTCAATGGTCATTATAAATAGAATGAAAAGGCAACCCATAGAATAGGATGGAACATCTGCAAATAACATACCTGATAAGGGATTGATATCCAAAACTCATAATGAACTCGTACATTTAGTGACAGAAAAAAAACCCCAAATGTAAGTGTGCAAAGAACTTGCAGAAAAAATTCTCCAGATGAGATACACAAAACACCAATAAGCACATGAAAATATGATCACTAGTTATTAGAAAATGAAAATAAAGCCACAATGAGATATTACTTTATGTACATTAGGAAGCCTAGTATATAAAAACCACACAGAGATTGGTAAGGACGTGGAGGAATTGGAATCTTCCTGGGTCACTGGTAGGAGTGTAAAATGGTGCAGCTGCCATGGAAGACAGTGTGGCTGCTCCTCAAAAAGTAAACACATAACCCATCAGCTCTACTCCTGGCTATATACCCCACAAATCAAAAACATGCTTAAACAGTTACTCAAACGTCAATTTTCAGAGAAGCATATTTAGGATGTACAAAGATTGGAAGCAAACCAAGTGTCTATCATCAGGTGAATGAATAAAAAAAAAAATAAAAGAGGTGGTAACAACAGAAAATGTAATATTACTCAAGTATAACAAGAAACAAACTTCTGATACATGCTACAAGGTAGATAAACCTTGAAAACATTATGTTAAGTGAAATAAGCCAGAAGTGATCCCACTTCTATGAGGTACCTAAAATAGTCAAATTCATAGAAAACCACTAGCCATTGGCACAGTTGGGGAGAGAGGGAAATGGAGAGTTCTGTTTAATGGGTACAATGTTTCAGTTTTGGATATATAGAAGTTATGGCAGCACAACCATAAGAATATACTTAATGTCACTGAAAGGTGCACTTAAAAGGGATAAAATGGTAAAAATAAAATATAATAAAAGCTCATGTACAAAAATTAGCATAGAGAGTGGCTTTAAGATTTCTGAAAAGGAAATATTCTGTCAGATATTGAAACGTAACATTTTTAGTCTGACAGAAAACTTCTACTACCTGGTGAAAATAAATGGACGTAGTAGTACAATTCTAGAAAGAACAGATTGTCCCAAATAAGAGGAACCCATAGAGCCGCACACCAAGATACATCATAATTACAATGCCAAAGTTTAAAGACAAAGAAGGAATCTTAAAAGCTGCAGGAGAAAAGCAGTTAGTTCAAGGAAGCAGGCATATGACTGTTGGCTGATTTCACAACAGAATTTGGCAGGCCAGAAGGGAGTGGCAAGAAATATTCAAAGTGATGAAAAGCAAGGTTCTACACCCAAGATTACTCTCCATTTAGCAAACTATCATTTAGAACTGAAGGTCAGAAAAAATGATGCCCAGAAAAAAAAAAAGTAATGGAATCACTACCAAGCCAATATGACATGCAATGTTGAAGGATATTCTAGGAGAATATCAACAACAACAAGTACAAGAACAACAACAACAACTTGCCCTGACCGGTTTGGCTCAGTGGATAGAGCTTCGGCCTGCGGACTGAAAGGTCCCAGGTTCGATTCCGGTCAAGGGCATGTAACTTTGTTGTGGGAAAACCCCCTAAGGGGGTGTCCAGGAGGCAGCTGATCAATGTTTCTCTCTCATCGATGTTTCTAACTTGCTATCTTTCCTCCCTTCCTCTCTTTTTTTGAAACATATTTTAAAAAAACAGAACAACAAAATAAGAAGAAATACAATAAATACATATCTATCAACAATTGAAACTAAACATCAAATGAAATGAACTAGAAATCTAATGAAAAAAATAAACTCATGAACAAAATAGAACAGAGGCATCAAAACATGGAACAGACTCAGGAATCTCACAGGGAAGTGGGGAGATGGGCAGGAAGAGATTGATCAGAGAATTTATATGCATACTACCTGCCCAGTGAACAGATTTGTGCACCAGTGGTGTCCCTGGCCTGGCCTGTAGGGACTGGGCCAAAACTGGCTCTCAGACATCCCTGAGGAGTACTGGATTGCAACAGGGTGTTTCTTGGGCACCCCGAATGGGGCTCCTTCCTCTCTGTTCCAGGTAGGTCACCTGAGAACTGCAGCTGCCAAGTGAGCACAGCTTGGCAGCTCTTGCATTGAGGGTCTGCCCCCTGGTGGTCACTGCACATCATAGCTATCAGTTGGAGTATCTGTTCCTAGTGGTCATTGGGCTTCATATCTACCTGCTGGTCACAAAAATTATGGTGGTAAAAACCTGATGTGATGAGAAAAGTGGGTGGATGGGGGCAATGGAGGCAAAAAAGGGGGATATCTGTAATGCTCTCAATAATTAAAATTTAAAGAAAAAGGAAAGAAAAAACTTTTGTAAAGTCAGTATATGTTTTTTCATGCTCTCAAGTCAAAAAATATTTTTAATCATGCATATACATCATAATTAATGATGTATAAACAGCAATGTCAAGAACACATGGGGTGAACAGTGGGAAACTCTACAGGTAAAACTATTATTGATTATTTGACATGTAAACCATTAGATTAGACACTATTTAACAGGGAGAACAAACACATATTGATATATTTTTTCTTTTTTTTTTTAGTGTTGGTCAAAGTATTGAAAGTTGGTAAAACACCCTTGCAGGTTTGGCTAGTGGATAGAGCACCGGCCTGTAAAACTATAGGGTCCGAAGTTGCATTTCAATCAAGGACACATGCCTGTGTTGGGGAATCGATCCCCAATAAGGGGGGTGCAGGAGGCAGTCAAACAATGATTCTATCTAATCATTGATGTTTCTATCTCTCTATCCCCTCTCCCTTCCTCTATGAAATCAATAAAAATATATTAAAAAAATAAAAATAAGACAAAAGTTGGTAAATCTTTCTACACTAGTTACAAATAAGACGGAAAGAAATGGAAATGGTATTACCTTTACAATCTGGAGGTTCACTACTCCATTTGTTGTTGGCAATACAAACAAGCTTGCTCTCTCCCACAAGAACATAATGATCTTTTGCAGTCGAAGGCAGACAAGTATAAACAACTGTTTCATTATATTCAAATTTCTCCTTGTCACTATTGGTGAAGTTTCCATTTGTTATATGTACAGGTGGATTACAAAAAATCTCTTTAAAAGAGAAAAAAGGGACAGAAAAGCAAAAGAAAAGGTAAAAGACTCAGATAGCATTAGTAAGGTCCTATGAACTACATTCAATAAGTGCATTATCATATGATTTCTATAATCTAGTTGCAAATCTAATATTGATTTAAAACTTAATTTCTATGAAAAAATGTATTATCCAAATTCAAATCATAAACAAAATAAAATTTTAGAATAAACCCATTTTCTTAAATACCCATAGAAGATACCTGTATGAGAAACTTGTATTTATCTGTAACACCATGCTAAGTTTTCCCAATCATAAGAGACACTGACAATTTAATGAGAAAATAAACTTAAGACTTAGGAAAACTCAGTGCTAGTTGAGAAATGCTACATTCTTCCCTGAATGAGGGCTTCTCAGGTATGCCACGATTTTGTCTTTTCTCACTGTCATCCTTAGAGTGGACAGTGAAATTTTCCAATGGCCTGAGACTGTCTGACAATGCTGCAGAATGAATCTGAGCTCTACCTTTATGCCATATACTGAAGAGACTAGAACAATGCAAAGCAATGACACTCTTCCCACTGTTTTGGAAATGTTTGACCTTAGGACACAAATATGCTGCATTTGTTAACATATATTGAGATTACTGTTCTTAAAAATGAATTAGTAAATAAGTATTTAAAAACTCTGCTTTAATCCCAATGTAAAGAAGATCAGTAGCACTGAGCCACCTGCAGAAAAGTTCTGTGGTGTCTTTGTTAATTGTAAAGCATACAGGGTTCCCAGGCCAAAAAGTTGAGAACTGCTGCTCTAAATTCTAAAGAGAGAATGTACTTACTTTCACATTTTGGTGGACGACCACTCCACATCAGAACATCGTGAAGCTTTTCACATATTTGAATTTGATTTCCAACTAAGTGGAAACTAAATGAGAAAAGAAATGATGATTGCTTTCTTTACCATTTAACAGGAACACATAATAATGAAGAAGTTTTTATATAATTGTTTTTCTGCATTAGAGTAGCTTCAGGGAAAAGTTTCTGAAGTGACAGGTATTGAATGTGTTCACTGGATCTGCGATTTAATGAAATGGAGAGATTCTTCACATTGGCCAAGAGCAAAGTGTCTAAATGAACCTGTGACGCCCTTGCTGGTTTGGCTCAGTGGATAGAGCATCGGCCTGTGGACTAAAGGGTCCTGGGTTCCGTTCCAGTTAAGGGCACCTGCCTAGGTTGCAGGTACAATCTCCATTGAGGGCAACCAGGAGGCAGGTGATCAGTGATTCTTTCTCATCATTGATGCTTCTATCACCCTCTCCCTCTCCTTTCCTCTCTGAAAACAATAAAAATATATTTAAAAACTAATAAACAAACAAACAAACAAACAAACAAATGTGGGTTACCTGACAATCTGGTAATTGCTACCTCTGGCAGGCACATCCCACTGTCACATCTATGTCCTTGCTCATGCCATTCTGCTCTGTCAGGACAACTACTGAGCAGAGAGATCTGGCCCAAGAGCTGACCTGACTGCATCTGAGTCCCAGCTCCAATACTGACTAGCTTGCTAAGCGAGGAAGAGACCCTTAATGTTTCTCTTTCTTAAATTCCTCATCTGTGCAAAAGTATATAGGTTGTGGGGTTGCTTTAAGTAGTAGGCGAATTGGCATCTGGAACAGAGTGAGTGCTAGGCAAGTTTCTGATGTTATGAATTCTCTTCAGATTAGAGTATGTTCCTAGGTAGAGCTCAGGAAGACCCCTCCTAATGAAATCTCTGATGATTGTAATTCACAGAACTCTCTCCTCCTTCTGGACTCTCCTTATAATGAACATGTGTAATTGTATTTTTGTGGTCCTTGGACACATCTCTCTATATATGCCTTGATTCTCAATGAAGCTATAAGTTCTTTGAAAATAACCTGTGTCAGCCATTTTCAATCTGTTTCATTTCATGGCACACATAACATAATTACTAAAATTCTGAGGCCCACCAAAATATATAAAACGTTGTCTATCTGGCAAGAAAATGGTACAATTTTGATTTACTCACATGGGATGGCTATTGTTGTATTGGCAATAGCTACTTTTTCATTTGAACATCTCAGAGAAAAGAGGTCAGTGACCTAAGTAAATAGTCGGGTATTGTAAGTTTTAAATATTCTGTGGCACCAGCTGAAAATCTGTGGTCTATGTCCCAACCTTTTGGTACTCCACTAGGTGCCCAGCAGGCTCCCTCTCTAGAACTATTGATTGAATATTCTCACTTGATCAAGTTAAAATATAGTCAGTAAAACTGCCTGTACATGCTCTCAGCTGACTTTTCCCCCAAGGCTAGTTCATTGACTTATATTATGATGTATTAGAGAGAATCCTGGAAAGATAGCAGGGTAGGAAGCACCAAATATATGTCTTCTCAAACAGACAACCATTTCACTGCTAGTCTTTGCCTGATGTGATTGTCTTGAACTGTGAGATCTGTTGAAGGCTTGCACTTTCCAGGAAATTCTTGGAGAGGTAAAATGCAGGAATTTTGGTCAATTTCAGCTGTTGGCACAGTGGCAGTTACCCATCTCACTCCCACAGCAGGCAGCTGTGCCTGTGTCCTTCAGGCAGCTTACAGGCAACCTGAGGGACCAGGGTGTGCAGGAAAGACCATGTCCTTGTGCATCTGTGCTCTCACAATCCACTGCTGTTTATGATCACAGAGAGGCAGACAGAGGCTGGCAGCCATGTTGTCACACCTCCCCCAATGTTGCAAGACCCATGCTTCCAGGGGATTCACAGATGAAGAGATCATTGCTCATCTTTCACTTTTCACTTTTCCCCTTTCAGGAGAATGACAATAAAAACTGTGAACTTAAATAACAACTGCATATATGGGAACAGAAAGGGTGAGTCAAGATAAGGGCTCTACTTTAGTAGGGGCTAATAACAGAAAGTGCATTCTGCTAGCCTAAGCCTTGCACAAACATGCTCCCTGTAAGTGGTTATTTTACAGAAATACCTGAAGACCATAACCCCTGCACAGCGTGAGGAGAAAAATCGTCTGGTGCCAGCAGAAGGACAAAGGGCAAGGTCGTGAATCTACATAGGGGTATGATCCAGATATATCGGGTCAAGCCGAATCTCCACTGCAGCTCTCCCTTTTGCATAAAACGCCTACTTCCTCCCCAATTCATTGCTGACTCTTTTTCCAATCAGACCACCTGCACCCAGGTGCCTGGATTAAATATTATTTTGGTTTCACTGAGCCCTGAGACTGTTCCCTGTTGCCCTGGCCCAACCTGAACCTTTCATGGACAAGTAGAGGAAATGCGCATGCCTAGAAGAAGGCTCAGTTTACATGTCAGGCTGATCCTCAGCACAGAGACAGGCTTCAACAATCAAATCAATAACATAACACAATAAACCCCAGGAAATGGTGAGAATTTGATATTTAGAGTTACCTCATTATTACATTCAAATGTCCAGTTCAACAAAAAATTATAAGGCATATAAAGTAATAGGAAATTATGGCCCATTCAATGGAAAACATAAACCAACAAAAATTATTCCTGAAAAAGCCCTGAGGGGACACATCCTAAAGACTTGAAAATAGTCAGAGAAGCTGCATGCACATCTTTCGCAGGCCCTCTTGGGGACACATCTGCAGTTTCCACTTCCATAGTCCTCTTTCCCTTCATGAGGCAGCTGAGTGGCAGTTGCAGAGATGTGGGTATTTGTGAATACGCTGATGGGCAAGACCATCCCTCCCCAGGTTGATCCCAGTGATACCACTGAGAATGTGAAAGCCAAAATCCAAGAAAAGGCATCTAAATAGTCAGCAGAGATCTTGGGGGGTCAGAAGACATTGAATAACAGACACAAATAAAAGGAGCTCAGCCAAAATTCCTCTCTACAGTAAAACTGTGCTACAGAATTGAGGGAAATATTAAGACTTTCTCAGAAAATAAAATTAAGGAATTTACCATCACCATAATTCACCTACAAGAAAAAAATCTCAAGGCCATCCTAAAGTTCCTTAGACAGTAAATAATATTACCTAGACAGACAGCCCTAGTGCTGGAGAGTCTCGCCCATTAGCCAATTTGATATAGTAGAGATTCTTACACTAAGCACATCAAAATCTCTAAATATGAAGGGACAGGACACAAGTGTGCCAAAAGGTGGCAAAATAATTGGATAGAAAATAAAGTCCTCCCCTTCCTAACTATGTAAGAACTCTGGGCCTGAGCAAGAACGTGGGGGACGGTGGTGTTTGAGCTGGGAATTCCTGGTCTCAGATTACTTGAATAAATAAAACCTCTTTCCTTTTCCATCAGCACCTGCCTCACTAGTTTGGCATTTGTTGAAGCAGAGAGTAGAACCCATGTTTTTTGGTTACAGTAAGTCATGTCATGTGGATCAACATCTCACCGTGGGTATATACACGGGCACTTATTAAAGCTAGTCTTATTGTAACAAGGGTTTGCAAATGCATGTTACTCTTCTATGTAAATTAGAACCAAAGCATACATTTTAAATAAATAATGTAGAAGCCAGGATTTCAATTATTATTGTAAATGGTAGTGTGACATTAACAACCCAAAGGTATTACGATGGCGCTGATAAGCATTCATGATTGTATTTATTGAATTTAAATTGGCAAAAATTCAAATTGTAGTGTTATACCTCTAGCATGTTAAGTGTAGTTCTCATGGGAACTAGACACAAAATCTCCATAGAAGACACACAAAAGGAAATCATAAAGGTATTCCAACATTTATTACAAAAATCAACTAGCAAACAAAAATAGGAATGTTCAAAAAGTGTGTGTGTGTGTGTGTTGGGGGGTACTTTAAGAAAACAAATAGCTCCCTCCTTGTCAGTAATTACTTTAAACTTAAATGGATTACATTCTACAATCAAAAGGCAGCATGGCTAAAAACAAAAGACTCCACTCTATACTGTCTACATGAGACTCACTTGAGATTCAAATAAGTTCAAAAAGAAAGAATGGAATAAGGTCTTCCACACAAGTGGTAACACATAGAGGGTGGTTATGCTAATTCAGTCCAAATAGAATTTGAATCAGAAATGGTGGTAAGAGACAAGAAGCACATTAATTTTAATGTTTCACATACTGCAAGAAGATATCCTATCTAATAAAAGAGTAATATGTAAATTAACCATCACTCCAAGACAAAGATGGTGGCTCCCATAGTGGTGGGGCAGGATGCTGGCAGGGTTACCCTGGCAACGTGAGTTCAGCAGGCATTGCCTCAGCAACCGGCAACCTGTGAGCAGGTCTGGAACAGGAAAGGCCCGCTCGCTACGCGGCAGCAGAAGGCATTTGCATGCTTCCCAGTTGCCTTGGGGAGATCAGGGAGCAGAAAAGGCTGGCCTGGCTGTGAGGATGTGTGCAGGCTGGGTTTTCCTGCTTTCTGATGACTGAAGCAAGATGGGGAGCAGGCAAGCATGGCCAGCAGGCAGCACCCAGCCCTGGCTACAGATCAAGGGAAAGAACAACATGCAGGGGAGGGCTAGAGCCTGAAAGATCAACACAGAGGGGTGCTTGCTCCAAGCCTCCATGGTGTGCCTGGTGTCAGGCCCCCAGGAGATAGACACACAAACACATAGGGTGACTGCTCCAAGCCTCAGATGCGGCTGAGGGCAGTCACCCAGTGGGGACACACACACACACAGCACCTGCCAGACTGGGGCCATCAGTAAGACATCCACTGAGAGGTTCTGGACTGTGATAAGGGGCAGGCTTGGCTGAAGAACCCCAATCCTCCTCCCCCCACCCCCGTGCATGAATTTCATGCTCCGGGCCTCTAGTCCTATATAATAAAATATGCAAATTGTCCCCTGGACGAGGAGTTCAACTGGGAGTTTGACCACTTGCTATATTTGTGCTGATCATTGGGGAGGAGGGGGGAAGCACAGAACATGGTAGGTATCAGTGATGTGGTGCTGCTAGCAGGCAGCAGTGGAGGCCCAGCCAGCCCTGATGGCCCCCCAGGGGAGCGGGACCGTGGAGGGATGGTGGTGCTGATGAGTGGGTGGCACTAGTAAAGGTGGGTGTGAGCAGGGCCTAATTGCCCCACCAATGTCTCTGCAGATGTTGAACATTGACAATGGTCAGGGGAGGGGCTGCCACCCGGCTTCCAAGCACTGAGGGAGATGGATGAGGTACCCATGACTCAGGTGGAGGTGGGCTCATAGGACTGGAGGGCCCAGTTGCTGCCCAGGGCACAGAGGTCAGCTGGGACTAACCTTCCACACCAGGCGCTCACACTTTGAATGCTGGCCAGACCTAGAGACTGCACCTGTGCATGAATTTCTGCATTGGGCCTCTAGTAATAATGATAAACATTAATGCACCAAATAACACACCTTCAAAATACATGAAGTAAAAGCTGACACAACTGTAGAGAGAAATATACATTTTTAAGCTATAGGCATTGCTCCAGTAATAGTTGGAGACTTCAATACCCACTGATGATAATGAACAGTACAATAGACTGAAGAAAAGTAAGGAAATAGAGGATTTCAACCACACAATCAACTAGATCTCACAGACATAGAGCACCATAAACAGAATATACATTCACTTCAAATGCACAGGGGACATCTTCCATGATAGATCATATGATGAGCCACAAATTGATATTCACTAATCAATAGGTTTTAATAAGATAGATCTGGTAAAATTATCTTCTCTGACCACAATGGGACAAAGTTGTGAAACAAAACCCTTCACAGACAGATTCTCTGAAGGAACAGGTTTACTGACTAGCCATATGGTCACCAGCAAAAAGAACGACGTCCTGGGGCATGCGGTCTAAACCACCAGCAGCAGGGAGATGAAGGCAAGCATTTTCGCCATCCTGGTTTAATGGCGTTCTTTTACAGCTTTGAGTGGAAAGATGTAAGTTATTTTGAAGGAATTCACATTGTCTATAGATAAGGGGCAGAAGAAGGGTAAGTGGGGCTAGTTCTGGGATAGGTGCATAGATGGGAGGAAGAAGTGTTTGCTGCTTTTGGACAGTTTGCTGGACAGTCTGAAAAGTCCTGTGGAAGCAGGATGCGGTGACATCTGGTGGTCAGCTACCCCTTATGGAAAAACATCTACACTGCCAGCTCTTCTATTAACACAATTCTGAATTACCTCTGGGAGTTCACTCAAAGTTTCAACACACATTTCATTAGTTTCTGCCTTAGGCTTTGGTTAACTGATGAACTCCCTGTCTCTCTTTCCCACCCTCCTGCCTGATGTAATTTAATTTAGGACCATGTCACCATGATTACTACATTTTTAATTATTATGTAGGCTAATTGTTACTTATCATATGATACAATTTTGCTTTCCTTCAAGTTAAATATCTTTCTATTCATTGCACATCTTTTCAGAATCCATAAAAAGCCCAAGGGTTGATTGGCTGTAAGCACAACTTGTTCCACAGAAAGCAAGATGAAATCAACATTACGGAAATGCTTGAGAAGAGAACCAAACAGAAAATGGAACCAGGAACGTTTACCTTATTCCTCCAAGGAACTTACTTACCTCTCATTACAAACATATAGCAGTTGTGTACCAAATTTGGTAGTTCCATTAACGTAGACAACTTTGCCATTTTCGGGTTGAAATGCTTCTGGACATACCATTACTAAAAGAAAATTTTCAAATGTGTTGTTTTATACCAATGGCAAAATAGATTTGAATCAAAATAAAAATTCTACATTGTGTATTAAACTGATGAAATACTTTCTTATTTATTGTTATTGCATTTCTTAGGGGTAACATTGGTTAATAAGCTTATATAGGTTTCAAGGGTACACATCTATGACATATGACCTGCATATTTTACTTGGGTATGTGCCCACCACCCAAAGTCAAATCATCTTCCACATATACTTGGTCCCCTTTTGTCATTACTACCTCTGCCACCACCCACCCTTTACTCTGGTAACCACCAATCTGTTGTTTGTGTCTATGAGTTCCAGTTTTCTGTACATTTGGTCCTTAACTTTTTCTGACTGACTTATTTCACTTAACATAATATTCTCAAGCTCCATCCACGTTGTCGCTAATGGCCAAACTTAACCCGTTGTATACCATAAGTGTCTCTAGGCGTAAGTTGCTGACCTCCCCCCCATGCCACATGCTTTAAAAAAAGTGATTTCCCTATGTGGTAGCCTTGACCAACTTTAAAATCATTTTCCATGAGAATTTTCTGCTAAAAATATCCAAGAACACTCAAATTGTGAGTAATATATTTATTTTACACTATGTAAAGCAAATTGATTTTTTAAGTTAAATTCAAATGATCAAGGTGTTTGGGGTTTGCTTTTGTTTTGGACACTTGGTAGTTAATTGGTTAGATTCCCATTTAACCTAGAGAATCAATAGCCAAATTAAAAATTTCATGGAGATCATCAAAACCTGCAAAAACTATATTCCTATCTAAAATATATATCCACCTGAGAAAACCATCATGGTAACAGTAGTATATGGAATCTATAATGTATGAAAATCTTTAGAGCAATAAAAATAAAAATTTTGTATACTTACCTCTACAACCCTCCTCAAGAACAGGATTCCATGAGCCGTCAGGCTTACAAAGAGTTCTCAAAGGTTTGAAATAATCAATAGGCTCATAATCTTGGATGCACCTATATGATATAACTGTCCCAGGTCTAACACTGCCTCCACCATGCGATTGGAGTATCATAGTTTTGTATTTTGGCGGATTACAATCGCCTGGGCATGAGAAAAAAAGAACATGAAAGTAAAGTATTTTCTTTTCCACCAGCCATGGATTATGGCCTGGCAGCTCACAGGTTGTACAGGATAAAGGGAAGGCACTGGATGAAATTTTAAGTGACTGTGCCAGGCTTTTACCAGATGATGAGCTGTGCTTGCTTTAAATAACATCCTATTAGCTTTGATATATTTGAGATTAACCTGAATATTCTTTCAACACTAAATTGAAGAGAGAGAACCAATATTTTTGGTTTAAAAGTTTATTTATAGATATGTGCCCTTCCCATTTTTTCTGTGTTTATTCCACACTCACCTCCCCCCTGAGAAGACTTCTGTAGTACAGGGCCCTCCATCAGAGTACTCTTCCACAGCTTGAAACGCAAGAGGAGCACCAAACCCAAAATGCAACTAGCAACATTCATCTCATTCCTCCACGGAGCACCTTAGCCCTCAAACACGGTGAGAACGTGAGCCAAGCGGTAGTTCCCTTAACCTGGGCGACTTGGCCACTTAGGGCTCCTGCTGGCTGTAGACTCGCTTTCCTAAAAGATGAGGGTGACCTGTCACTTCAGGCTCAGTCTCCTCTCAGGAGGCAAGTTCCTAGAGGTCAGGGATCATAAGCCGTCATTTCCTACTACACTCTGTGCCCCTGCGTGCTTAAGACATGCTATGGTAAGTGCTGACTCTTAGCTAAGCATCATGGATGTCATAGGTCAAAATAAAAGGTGGGATAAACTATTTTAAAATGTAAGACTTCACGTCATATGTTCCATATCAGTGAACCGAGCATTTTATAAGTGAATGGATGTCAACTAAATGTCAAAATTTATAGTTTTAACATTGCTTTAAATATAATTTATTCTTCCTTCACTAATCAATGGATCATGCTTGGCCACAGAAGTTCTCTGAGGTAGCTGTTTAGGCTGTGTTACTATACTGCTATGCTGTTAGAATTTTTTGTTTCTGGATTTTTGGCTAGTTTATTTCTTCCCAGAATAGTATCATGTCTACTTGAGCATTTCCCCTTCCTTTTAATTATCTGTGGGCTTGGAAATGTAACAGACCTGATAGAACTAGTATGTGAAATAATGTGGTGGAGACACATCAAGTAAAGTCCTGAAGGACTAAAAGCATGCAGAGGGCCCTCCTATAAGATTCAGGATCTAAGAAAGGAGCTAGATCTATCCTTTACCCAGAGAAACCTCTCTTTTCTTATACCTTGGATTGGTTTTATTTCACATTGATGTAAACTTTAATGTATACACACACACACACACACACATATGCATATATATACACACTAGGGGCCCGGTGCACAAAAATTTGTGCACTCAGGAGGTCCCTCAGCCCAGCCTGTGCCCTCTCGCAGTCTGGGACCCCTCGGGGAATGTCCACCTGCTGGCATGCCTGGTCAACCTGGATGAGGTGCTGATGGGTTTTTGTAGACTGGCCAAGCCCCCCAGTGTGGACCCACACTCCATTGTGGTGTAGCCAGCCTGGGTGATGGGCTGAGGGCCACTTTCCGGCTGCTCACAGCCCCTTCAGGTTTTGGGTTCCTACTGGGGTACCTGGCCAGCTTGGGTGAGGGGCTGATGGCTGTTTGCAGGCTGGCCAAGTCCCCCAGTGGGATCCCTCACCCCATTGGGGCATGGCCAGCCTGCATGCAGACCTGAGTGCTGTTTTCAGGCTTTCAGGCTGCCCACAGCTCTCATTGACCCAATGTCCCAGCAAGGCTGGCTGGAAGCAGGTTTCTGGGTTTTATTTATCTTCTATAATTGATACTGTTCCTTTAAGGCAAGGCCTAGGCAGGTAAGTAAGCCTCTGTTTGCTTCACCTCAGTGGCTTCTATAATTGAAAGAATGTTTCCTTAGTAGTCGTGCCCAGGCCTGCTATTTGCTTCAGCTCTGAGGCTTCTATAATTGCAACAATGTTGCAAATATGTTGTTGCTTGAGCCTGGGGAAGCCCAGCTGGCCAGGAGATAGTTTACTCCTGGAGGGACAGAAGCTGCCTGTTTACTCTAGCTCCAAGACTGTTGGACTCCATCTTGGCTGGGTTAATTTGCATACAGCTGCTCTGATTGGCTGGTGGGCATGGCTTAGGCATCCCATAGAAATGGTCAATTTCAATTTTATTCTTTTAATAGATTAGACACACACACATACACACACACATATACTTCTATCAAATAAAAAAAATATGTGACTCTTTTAAAGTTAAATGTATGAGGCAACATTGGATAATAGTATTTGTAAATTTCAGGTTTTACAATGTTGTAATAGGACATCTGTACACTCTACTGTGAAGTGTAGTCGCCTTCCTTCACCTGGCTTTATCCTCTTCTCCACCACCCCTTCCTTCTGGTAGCCACCATTGGTGAGTTGTCTTGTTTGTTTGCTTTTTTCATTTGTTGTTTTTGGTTTATATCCCACATGAGTGAAAGCACAACTTTTGTCCTTTTCTGGCTGACTTCCTCAGCATAGTCCTCTCAAGTTGTAAATGGCAATATTTAATCATTTTATAACTGAGTAGTATTTCATAGTATACTAGAGTCCCTTTGCACGAAATTTATGCAAGGTTAGGCCTTCCTTTCCCCCAGATGCCAGCACCCAGGCTTCCCTCTGGCTGCTGGCACATGGACTTCCCCCAGCTGCTGGCAGCCGGCCTTTTCTTTGCCTGCACCTGCCTTGGCCTGGCACTACCTGCATGTGCCACAACCTCTTTGTCCCCTTGATCACCCTGCTGTGCTGGCCTGTGGCCTGGGCCTGCTTTTGTGTGGTGATCATGGAGCAATGGCGGAGCCTCCCCAATCAATTGCATCACATGTGCCTTTGCTGGTCTAGCGGCAGTGCCTGTCTTAGTGTGGTCCTCTGATAGTCATTCAGCTGTTCAGCTGTTCAGTCCATTTGCATATTATTATAGACTAGAGGCCCAATGCACAGAATTCATTCAAGGGGCTTGGCCCTCACAGCCTCGGCTGCTTTGGATCTTGAAGCCTTGGCTTCAACCAGAAGGTTGTGTGTTTGATCAATCTGCTGTTCAGTGTAATTAGCATGTTTGCTGTTTATTATACAGGATATGTACCACTTCTTCTCAATCCAATCACCCATTGAAGGACACTTAGGTTGTTTCCATGTCTTAGCTATGGTGAATAATGCTGCAATGGACATTGCCTCCCATAAATCTTGTTAAGTGTTTTCAAATGTTTTGGGTAGATACCCTGAAGAAGGATTGCTGGTCCCTATGTCAGCTCTATTCTTCACTGTCTGATGAACCTCCATACTTGTTTCTATAGTGGCTGCACCCATTTACATTCCCACCAGCAGTGCATGACGGTTCCCTCTTCTCTATATTCTCTTCAACAGTTATTTCATGAGTTATTGGTAACAGGCATTCTAACTGGTATGAAGTGGTACCTCATTGTGGAGTTGATTTGCATTTCCCGTATAACTACTGAAGTTGAGCATCTTTAAATATGCCGGTTAGCCATCTGTATGTCTTCCTTGGATAATTGTCTATTCAGGTCCTCTGCCCATTTTTCTAACTAGGTTGTGTTGCTCTTGTTGAACTCTATGAGTTCTTTATGAACTTTGGAAATTAGCCCCTCATCAGAGGTATCTTTTACAAATATTTCTTCAGTTTATTTCATGTTGTTTGTGTTAATCCTTACTTGAGAATATTTTTTCCATTAGTTTTTAGACAGAGTGGAAGGAATGGAGCCAGGCAAAGAGAACGAGAGAGAGAGAAAAACCTGGATCTAAGAGACACACACAATTTGTTGTCTTTTGCATGTACCCTGACCAGGTCTGGGGATCCAATCTGCAACCCAAATACATGCCCTTGATCAGGAATAAAACCGATGACACTTTAGTGTATGGACTCTTGGGTGGTGGTGGCAGCACAGTAGCCTTTTCTGCATCTATTGAGATACCCATATGATTTCACCATAGGTTTTACTGATGTGATGAATCACATGCATTGTTTTGCAGATGCTGAATCATCCTTGCATCCTTGGTAAAAACCCCACTTGGTCATGGCATGTTATCTTTTTAATTTATGCTTAATTGGATTTGTTGAAATTTTGTTGAGAATTTTGGTATCTATGTTCATCCGGGATATTGGCCTCTAATTCTCTTTTTGGTATTGTCTCTGTCAGGGTTTGGTATCAGACTAATGCTGGTCTCCTAGCTTAAGTTTGGAAGTGTTCCTGTCTTCAATGTTTAGAAATATTTCAGAAGAATAGGTACTAATTCTTTATATATTTGGTCGAGCTCACCTTTGAGGCTGTCTGCTCTAGTGCTTCAGTTCCTTGTTACTATTTTTGTGTTGTTTTATGCTTCAATTGAGTTGCTAGAATTGGTCTATGCAAATTCTCAGTTTCTTCCTGGTTTAGTCATGTAAGCATGTATGTTTCTAACAATTCATCCATTTTTCTAGATATTCCCATCTGTAGGCATGCCATTGCACATAGTGTTCTTTAGTGATCCTTTGTATTTCTGTGTTGTCTACGACAATGTCTCCTCCTTCAATTCTGATTTCATTTGTGTCCTCTCTCTTTTCACAATATGATTCTTAGTAAAGATCTATCAATGTTGTATATCCTTTCAAAGGACCACCTGTTAGTTTCACTGATATTTTCTGTTGTTTTACTATTTTCTGTTTCATTTGTTTTCATTCTGATCTTTATTATCTCCTTCCATATACTCACTTAGGATTTTCTTTGCTCTTCTTACTCTCGTTCCCTTAGTCGTAAATTAGATTGTTTATTTGGGATCATTCCTGCTTCTTGATGAAGGCTGGTATAGCTATAAACTTCCCTCTTATAACTGCTTTTGCTGTATCTCATAAATTTTGTAAGGTTTTGTTTTTCATCTTCATTTTTCTCAGGTAGTGTTTTCCTGTTTGATTTGAATTTTGACTGGGCTGCTGACCCAATGAATATTATACTTAATTTTTCTGGAACTCACTAGTTATAAATGAGTGGTGGTTTCCTGGCAAAAACATGGGATATTTGCAAACACAAGTGTGACAAGCCAGAAAGGATCTCTGCATTCTCATAGATCTAGAACAGGAAAGGTGGTTTGGGAAGCGGGACAAACAAGTCAGGGGAATTTGAGCTGTAGTGTGTGGGTCTCTCTGAGATATTTTGCTCAGAGAAGGGGTCTGAGTGATAGCATTACACCTAAGTCTGAAGGACAAGGAGCCAGTTATGCAAGAGAAAGGAGCAGCCTGAGGAAGCAAGTGCAGAAGCCCCAAAGTGGCAGAGAGTGGCCTCTGAGCAGAAAGGCCTTCCCTCCCAACAGTCATTTGTTAAATGCTCTCAGAGAAGCATGCTCCTGCCTCCAGAGCACCTGACTGGGTCTACAACACTAGCATTGTGGTCTGGTTACTGTCTGCCAGTCCCAGTAAATTTCAGCAGATCTTCATTGATTGCCTTCTGTGCGCCTGGCACTGGGAAGCAAACAGTGAGCAAAATACAGTCGCTGTTTATACTCATATGTGTGGGTGTGCAAACAGGCAAAGTGTCAAATAAGCATCATGTAAATAGGAATGGCTTGTTATTCATCACCAGTGTGTCCCCAGAATGAGCATAGGGCCTGGCACATACAAGGCAAATCTTTATTGAATGAATGCTCCTAAGGAGAGACTATAGCATACAATCTCTATATAATAGCATCCTAAAAACACTTGGGTATAGAAACACACATGCATGTAATGACAGTTGGAAATACACCATATTATTCAATGGTTGCCCTATGATCACACACATTTTATACAGTGAGCATATATATATGTACATATGTATTGATTGCATTCTGTGAAGCATGTGTCAGAGGGAGTGGATGGCCTTCAGCTTCAGTTTATCAGCTCTAAGGGAAAATCTTATTAATGTTACTTATTGCTCATTTCTTATGACTCATTTCTCACTAGGTTTGGCTACCAGGTTGCTTCTAATCTCCCCTCAAATAGAACCCAAGCCAATAAAATAAGGAAAAGACTGCACACGTGACACTTGGGAAGGACATAGGGTGTTACCTATATTGATGGGATTAGGACGTGGCTCCAGGCTCATAACAAGCAACAGCCTGGAGAGCAACACCTACATGATTGGGGGCAACAAGCAGCCTGTTACCTTTTTGTGCAAAAAGCACTGCGTGTCCTTCCCAATCCTTCTAACCCCCAGGCCCTCGAGCTCACTCTCACGTAAGGGCTCTGTGGGTAACACCTGCTCCCCAAACCCCATACAGAGCAAGCAGTGAGCTTCCTTGCCCCACACCCTGCACCTCAGACCTGGACCCTTCTGTAAAGCATATGCCTGGGATTCCCGAGCCCAACCCAGTGGGCCCAGCACCCCGCTCACCAAGGTTACACAGGGCAAAGCCTCCCCACAGGCCCAGCACTGGCCCTGGCAGCATCCCCACACACCTGGGCACTGAAGAGCAAGCCCTCACCTTCAGCACCTGGTCAGGGCTTCCCACCTCATTTTGGTAATTGATGACAGTATTACACATGTCCCCCATTTCCCCACCACTTTATCCTCATCCACTCAGCCCCGTCCCTCTCCTGTCCTTCCCCACACTATTGTCTGTGTCCAGGGCTTATGCATACATGCATATATGCTCTTTGGTTAATCTCTGACAACTTGATTAGCCTAGTTCCCAAACACCTCCAGACTTTTGCTAGGGACACAGCCTGTCCCCCAGCAAACACTGACTGCACGCAGGGCCCTGAGAGGTCAATACCTACGACCTAACAGCCCTCACCGCGGGTCTCTGAATTCCTGCCTCACTTCTGGGTCCCCCACAGCACAACCCTGAGGACTGTGGTTCAGCCTTTTACCCTGAACTCATATCACCTGGTCCACAAACCCTGAGCCTCCTCCCCACACACCAAGCACAGTTCCCTTTGCCCTCCCCTCCTGTTGGCCAGCTCCCCTACTAGCTCTAGTTTCCCTCCAGAGCTGACACCCTTTCCCTTCCCTACCTGAGCATGTGGGTAGCAGGAGCTCTAGGGCCAGCGAAAGGATCGCAAGGAAGCTCCAAGAGAGGGGACTGCGCAGGTGGCGGGAAGATGCCCTGCGCGGCTCATAAGAGGCCCTCATGTTCCCAGAGATCAGCGGGGAAACCCAGGGACAGGGAGTAATTGCCTCTTTGTGTGGAGGTTCCAGAGGCAACAATCACCAGACTCATAAAGGGTCCAGGGCTTTACATAGAGTGGGCGTGGTCTGATTCGTGACGTCATGTAAGGGCGGGGACAATGGCGGCCTGCAAGGCGGGGCCTAGGCCTCAGGACTGTGCTTCAACCCTAGAGAGGGTGATACCATGTGTGGAATCTCTAACCTGCTAATTCTTGACCTGAGGTGTTGGGCCTGGCCTCACTGAGAAGCTGGTATATAGTTCAGGGGGTTCTGGGAACACTGCTGTGTCCAGTATTTGGGGAGCTTAAGAGGTTTTTTAAACACAAGAAATGTTGTATTTTAGGTTTATTCTAATGGGACAGCTTCATTGTGCTCTCTGATTAGATTCACCCGCGGAGCCTGCACAGAGTGATGCTTAGCCGCCACCCTTATGGTTCAGCCTTAACTCTTCCAGCAATGGGACCTGGGCATTGCTTTGTGCTGTTTGTTTTAAACTCATCCCAGTGATGCTAATGTGCAGCCTGGGTTGAGAACCACTCCTCTGTGGCTTTGCTTCTAAAAGGCATTGGTGGCTCCTTTCCTGTGGCTGCGGGAACAAATCACCGCAGAGTGGGAGTCTCAGTGTCTTCAGGTCACTGTACACTATACTACAGACCCGGTAACCGGTAAGCAACAGTTCCTCACAGTTCTGGAAGCTGGGGAGGCCAAGATGCAGGCGCTGGCAGTGTTGGTATCTATGAGAGCCAGCTTTGTGGTTCGTGGACAGGCCTTCTAGCTGTTAGTTCACATGGCAGAGGCTGAGGGACTGGCTTGGGATTCTTTTATAGGGACAGGAATCCCATTCCTGAATCCTGAGCCCCCCTGACCTAGTAACATCCCAGTGGCCCTAATGCCATCCCCTTGGAGGTTAGGATTTAACACAAGAATGTTGCAGGAACACAAACGTGCACACAGTGTCTCAAGACAACACACATTTATTCTTTTCCTTCTGGGAGTCTGAAGTCTGAAGTCAGTTTCCCTGGGTGGAAAGCAAGGTGTGGGCTGGGCCACCCATGCCCCAGGGGCACTGGGAGAGCAGCAGGTCCCTTGCTTTTCCAGCTTCTGGAGCTGCATTCTTTGTTGTTGACTCCTGCCTCCATCCTCCATCCAGCAGTGTTTTGCTTCAGTGGTCCCATCGCCTTGTGCTGTAGTCACATTGCCCCCTGCCTTCCTCTTAGCAGGAGATTGTCATTACATTGAGGACCCCACCTGGATGATCTGGGGTAACCTCCCCATCCAGGTCTCACCTTTGAAGACCCTTTGCCATGCAGGTCACATCACAGGTCCCAGGTGTTAGTACCCTGATATCTGTGAGGCCATGATACCGGAGCCTACCAAAAGCTGCAGAATGTGGGACTCACAGGAATGCGAACACAGGGTCCACCTGAGACCCATTTGAATCAGAATCTGCATTTTATCAAGATCAACTTTTGGTTCACCCACACACTAAAATGTGAGAAGCGTAGTACTGTGGCATCTTCTCCAAATAGTCTATTATGATCGACTCCAAAGTCAAATGCAGATAAAGGAGCCTTTTCTGGTGGTAGTACATGACCAACCACCAATCATTTTCTCTAACTCATAAATAAGTGCTCATCTCAATATCAGTAGATTATATCCAGCAGGTATGTTTCATCAGTTGAGCATTGACCTATGAACAGGAAGTCACTGTGGGATTCCAGGTGTTCAATTCCCAGCTGATCAATGATTCTCTCTTATCATTGTTGTTTCTATCTATCTCTCCCCCTGTCACTTTCTCTCTGAAATCAATACAAATACATATAAAAAATAAAAATAAACATCATTAGATTAAAGAATTGAAGCCACATGCCCTAACCTAAATCCCAGGATAAGCAGAGCTGTTGCATGTTTATGATATTCACTACAAGGCTTAACACTGCAACACACAATAATTCAACTTTTTTAAGCTCCTTAAAATAATAAAACCACAATTGGCTCCTCCTGCTCACATGAGTGTTACTACCTCTCTGCAGGTTTTCTTGATCTAGAATTCAGGAGCCAGGGTGGGGAACTTCCTCAATGTGACCTGTACTCATGTCTATTTGTTCACTTTCTGCTGGTATGTAAATGAGAGAGAAGGAAAAATACTTCACAGACAAAAGAGCCCCATATTCACTAGGAACAGGTTAGCCTTTTATAATGTTAATCTTACAAAAGGAAACCAGAAAAGAGTTGTTAGTACCACATTCAAAGTGACATTATGAACTAATGAAAGCAATGACAAATTTGTTTTCATTGCTCTGAATAAACACAATTTTAAAGGCTAAGGAGGGGATTGTCAAATGCTCTCACCGTCCACACGAGGGCAGCAGTATTATGATTTACAAAAAGGACAGCTTTGTCTGGCTGGTGTTGCTCAGCAGTTGAGAGTTTACCCAGGAACCAAGAGGTCACTGCTTTGATTCCAGGTCAGGGCACATACAGGGATGGAGGTTCAATGTCCAATAGAGAATGTGCAGGAGGCAGTCAATGGTGATGGTTCCCTCTTATCAATGTTTTCATCTCCCTGTCCCTCTCCTTTCCTCTATTTATAAAAATAAAATAAAACAGTATAGTTTTTTTTAAAAGACAGCTTCATATCAGTGTGATATTTCATTGATGAGACTGGAAATGATGAAAACTATGTAGGTTAGAACAAAAATGGGTGCACTCATTCAATTTTGCTTGATTTCAGGAAGTCAGTACACCACGTTAATCCTGCTCTTGAGTACACATATGCAAATTCTTAAAACATGTAGAAATCTTCATTCTGAGTTTCAATACTAGCTGTCAGACATTACTAAATTTTCAAATACCAAAGTCACCTATTTTCTTTAATCCTGCAATCTACTTTAACAATGCAAATAAAAATTACTCCCCTCCCACGTCTTTTTACCATTTGTGCAGAAGACTTGTATTGTTAATCATCTTGAATGTTCTCTCAGTATATTTTATACCAATACATAAATATTAGAGGCCAGCTGCACAAATTTCATGCATGGGGGTTGGGGTAGGTGTCCCTCAGCCTAGCCCATATCCTCTCCAATGTGGGACCCCAAGGGGGATGTGTGACCAATTCCACAGAGATGGCCTAAAACAGCAGTGCAACATCCCTCTTGCAATCTGGGATGACTGGCTCCTAACTGCTCACCTTCCAATCGACCTGATCACCCCTAACTGCTATTCCCTGCTAACCATCTGTGCCTTGGCCCCTGCCACCATGGCTTTGTGGGGAACGATATCTGGATGGATGTCTGGAAGATGTATGGTCTACTTAGCATATTACCCTTTTATTAGTATAGATTACACAATATAAGCTTTAAGGTAGAATTGCATTAGTATAAATTAAGAGACATTTCATAAAAAATGTATATTGGTTTGATATGATTCAAATCTACTTATTTATGATAATAACTAAGTCTTTAAGAATAGGATTGCTTGCCCTAACTGTCTTGGCTCAGTGACTAGAGTTGCAGCCTAAAGACTGAAGGGCCCCTGGTTCTATTCTGGTCCAAGGCACATGCCTGGGTTATGGACTCGTTCCCCATTAGGGCGCATACAGGAGGCAGCTGATCCGTGATTCTCTCCCATCATTGGTTGTTCTATCTCTCTCCCTCTCCCTTCCTTTCTGAAATCAATAAAAATGTATTTTAAAAAATTACAGGCCCTATCTGGGTTGGCTTAGTGGACAGAGCTTCTGCCTTTGGACTGAGAGATCCCAGGTTTGATTCTGGTCAAGGGCATGTGCCTTGGTTGTGGGCACATCCCCAGTAGGAGGTGTGTAGGAGGCAGCTGATCAATGTTTCTTTCTCATTGATGTTTCTAACTCTCTATCCTTCTCCCTTCCTCTTTGTAAGAAATCAATAAAATATATTTTAAAATATTAAAGAATAACATTGCTTTGCTATAAAAGCCAAGTAAGGTGTGTCATGTGTTGTCCGTGATGAAGTCTGAGCAGCTCAGTTGCTAAGGCACTTCACTGGGTTCTCATCAAACAAAATCCTTGGAGAAGGAACTACCTCCACCATGCACTTAGGCTATAAGACTGAAGCTTGTGGAGGACAGAGTGGTTCTGGGGTAGGAGACAGTGAGGGTCAGCACTGGAAGACAGGGGAATGCCCAGTGCCTGGAAGCACTGGAGGGTCTGGGGTATGCAAATCTGCCTGGGGTGGGGTCAGGCCCTGCTCTCAGAGAGGTCAAGTACAGGGAGGGTGGGGGAGGGGCGTGCCTTTCCAGGATCCCCTCCCTGGGAGGCTCCTCCTCCTCCCCTTAAGCCCCTAACCTGTCCATTTGGATGAAGGGGGAGGTAAGAAGGTACACAATGCCTGTGCTAGAAGCCCCTCAGTCCAGGATCTCTCCGGGGCAGGGGAAGGGTGTTTGTATTGGTTTATTTGATTCTTCTTACATTTGAAGGGGGTGGCAGGGGAGTGTCTGCCACACATGTATTCCTTCTGCTTGTTCCCCAGAGCTACCCTACCTGATGCCTTTTCCCTTCCTTCCCTGCTGCCCTGAGCTAAAGCCCATGAGATCCCTGGGAGGAAACTGGGGCCCCTTTCTATTGTGTGGAGATTGCACTCCACAGGAACCAGCCTGATCCAGGGATGCTTGGGGTCATTCACTGTGGGAAAGTCTCGATTTAAATGAAGCCACCTCTTAGATAGGTGCCAGCTGAGCCTTTTGCAGATTTATCATGCCTTCTGGCTGTTTCATTGGAAACCACAAATTTAAGATCGCAGATGCAGGGGCCACCCCCAGGCTGCGCATCATGGGGGGGCCTATGCACATCTCCCCAGGTGGGTGGGCCTCCACTGGACTCCACCCTTGGGATGGGTGGCCTGCATAAAAGGGCAGCATTGGCTGGTCTGGGAGGCCTTCACCAGTGGCCACCTCCCCATGGTTCCACCCATGGGTGGGCAGCCACCAGGCTGGGCAGAGGAGTGGGCCTGTGGACAGCCCTTGGGCTGGCTGGCCTTGGTGCTGGGCCATTTGGGGGCCTCCTCACCAGGGTTGCTGCCTCCTGCTGCGCAGAGGCCCTCCTGATGATGGCAGTCCCTGCTCACCAGCTCCTGCTGTGTATGCATCTTGCTAACCAGTCATGAATTACTGTCTGGGCTAATTTGCATATTCCTCTATTGTTACAGAGGATAAAAAATAATCTTAAGTAGAAGCCTATTAAATTTGATAAAATGCTTTATTTTTCATCAACTTAATTTTCTTTCAATGTTAGTATTAGAAATATTGTTTCTTGTATTTTTAAACCACAGATAACCTTGTTTGGTTAGGCAGGCAACAAGTCCGTGATTCAAGTCTTAGGCCGTTCTGCTTTCTTTCATAGGCTGATTTAATAAATACTGAAATTTCTTAAGTAAATATAAGCGTTTACTTTCTGTCTTTATAAGTTTCCATGTAGAAATGGGCTGTGGGTTGAGAGTCACAAATGCAGAGGGTTTCAACCTTAGCTGCATGTTAGAAGCACTTAGGGAGCTTTAAAAACATCCCTCTGCCCAGGGCACAGAGCAGATCCATGATGTTGGGAAACGCTGGGTGGAAGCTCTGCCTGTGATTGCAGCCATGGCTGAGTCCCCTGGAGCCTGATCTCAGAGGTTCCACAATCTGATTTAATGCCAAGAGCAAGGGTTTTGGCATAAATAAGAAAACATCTTAATAGTTTCACAAATCAAACTTTGTAATTTCCCTGTTGGACTTGTGATTGTAAGTGCTTCGCCATCCCCACGCATTAAACTGATGTGGAAGGCATGTCTCCAGCAGACAGTGTGCAAGATACTCAGATGCGGTTGCCTCAAGCTGGGAAGGCAATAGGACACCTGGGCAGAAATGGGGAAAAGCTACACCCAATGGGCATGAGGCGCTGGCTCTGGAAGATGCCCAGGATCTGACAGGACCACAGGCCTCTCAGGCACCAGTGAACAGGGATACAGCACAGGGCAGATGGTACAGCTTCACTAACATTATGCCCCTTAGAGAAATGCAGCAGAAAGAGGAGCCTTGGGGAGAACATTTGGGATTTAATTGTAGAAAGTCTTCAGGCATCACGCTGAGGAACTTGGACTTCCGCTGCAGGTGTCACTGAACACTGTGAGCAGGAGAGGCACCTGAGGGCCTGGGACTAGAGAAGCCCGGATGTATGTCAGGCTCTGAGATGTGAGGAGCAGCAGTGGTGACTGTGAGAGTGGAAAGGTTAGAGAGGGTGGGACCCCATCACAAACATGCTTTGACTTGAATTCAATCACACTGGCAATGAACACATTGACCAAGCAAACTTCACCCACGCTGCCTTGTATTTACTGGATTTGAAGTCCCCGTTTTCCAGAAAATAAACCATACATGGGGCTCCCCTTTCTTCCAGTTTAAGAAACTTGTAATTGAAATATCCTTCCATCTGTGACATTTAAACGGCATTTTCTACAGTGAACTGGGTTCCCTATGTATTTCAGTAATTAAGAAACTATTTGGCAAGAGAACTCAAATGATAGTCATATCAATCTCACATTAAACATATTCAAATATGAAAATAATCTGAAATAGAAACCATCTTAAAAGTCAGTTTATCTCAGCAACATTAGGTTTAACCCTTGAGCTTTACTAGAAGTTAGTAAATTAACAGAATGCAAGAGGAGAGTGGAGCAATGTTGCTTTTAATGCCCCTGTTTAACATCTGTAAAAAACAGCTCTAAATAAAAAGAAATCAAATTGGGGATCTGAATAAGACACCTACATAACTTATTACAACTATTTATGCTATAAAGACACATGGAAGCTTTCATCCTAAAGATTACCGTGAATAGAATTGTCAAAGTCTCCACAGTGAACCATTTTAAATTTAGTCCTGGCTCCCACTCCACTGTAGGAATAGGGTAAACCTTTGGTAGGGGAGTCACAATAAAGATCTATAATTTTATGTAGAACTTAAACCTCAAACCTCCACAGGAATTTTTCTTGTGGTCAGAAAAGCTGAAACAACTCTGCACAGATTAGTCTTGTCAGAATAATATTAAATGGAGGTGAAAATATTTTAGCAGGAAATGCAATTCTGACAGCACACTCACACACACACATTTTAAAACAAGGCAGCACGCAATACAGAGTGCGAGCAAAAGCTGCACAAGTACATCAAGACGGGAAGCCACAACAGGTTCAAGAAAGATGTTTAATTTACTCTCCCTGATGTGAGGACATTTATCCACAGGTGCCAAAGAGTGCAATGCCAGTAACTGCAAGAAACCAGAAAACAAATCACATGTAACCCTAAAAACTAATGCCAAGTAGCAAACTCCAGAAGAAGAAATTAATGTTGGTTACATTTAAGTGGGCAGAAATATTATTTTCTTTAAGCCCATATTTATTCATATTCTATCTGGACTCTTCACTGTGTAAATGCAACTCCCTGGTATCACTTAGGGTCTGCAGTAAGTCAGGCAAGAGTCCGGGCTTAATTTAGAATATTATTCAAAGCTTTTATGGGATATTAGGATTTGTTACTACATGGACATGGAGAATACAAAAGAATATGCAAATACCAACACAGGGTAGAATCACATAAAAGATCAGGTATTTCTAGACTGGTTTACGTAATGTCAAGCTATGAAAACTATAGAAACTAGAAAAGGCATTAAAATGCACTGTTCACATTAATATTTTCATTTAAGTGGCATCCAAGTTTGGGACACTTACGCGCAGTCAGAACAATCACAGCAATGCATCCTCCATCTGAGGAAAAATAAAGCCAACTTGAAGGTAATTGAGCACATGTGGGTCTCCAAATAGTTGACACACTTTAACTTTGATCAGATCATCTGTAAACTACAGCAAAGAAAAGTTTATCCGTCTAGTTTAGTGTGACTGCTAGTGCATCCAGCTCATTTTGACCACAGGGCCCTTCTCATGCCATTCCAGGCTTAGGGGCCAACTTCTGAAACTCTTAATAGGGACCTCACTTGTCATTGTTTTGTGCTGTAGTAACTCCAGCAGGTTATAAAAATTGGTATTATGCCCTAACTGGTTTGGCTCAGTAGATAGAGCATCAGACTGCGGACTGAAAGATCTCGGTTTCAATTCTGGTCAGGGGCATGTGCCTTGGTTGCGGGCACATCCCCAGTAGGGCGTGCGCAGGAGGCAGCTGATTGATGTTTCTCTCTGGTCAATGTTTCTGGCTTTCTGTAGGGCGTGCGCAGGAGGCAGCTGATTGATGTTTCTCTCTGGTCAATGTTTCTGGCTTTCTGTCCTTCTCCCTTCCTCTCTCTAAAAAAAAAAAAAAACCAATAAAATATACTTTTAAAAAATTGGAATTATTATAAGTTAGGATAGATTATTACAGAAATTAGAATTTCCCTCATCAGAGGAAAATCATCATAAGAATGTATTATCTCCTTCTAGTTGGCTTAGTTCAGGATTCAGTTCATCATTCCTATGATTTTGTTAGAAATTTCATTTACATCGTTCCCCAAAGTGAGTCTGTGGAATAAGCCGTGAATGAAGTTCTATGAATTCATTATTTAAATTGACTTTGCAGGCTTCACAAACTACACATCATCTTAAAAATCCTTCCTCATTCACCTCCATCCCCAAGTTAAGACACAATTTTACTTAACAAGAACAAATGAAATATCAGAGTACAGGGATAAAATATGCATAGAAACTTGAACATCCACTTTTGACTGTCCAGAGAGCATTAAGTAATACTACAAGATCTTAAATCTTAGAAACACTGTTTAGTAGTACCTCTGCTTTTCCTCTGCCATTATTACTCTTAAATTCTTCTACGTTGAAGCATAGAATGTCTTGTTTACCTCTGCTCTTTTTATTTCATTTTAAAAAATGAAGTGTTTAGCAAATTTAAATGGATTTGGATTTACTGGCACAATGACCCTTTGACAACAGTGATCATAGGGAAAGCTTAAGGGGCCTGAAGTGCATTGCATAAACAGACTAACCTTACTGAACTAGTCTAATGTAAAGAAAAGTCATACATATTTTTCCTCCTTTACTCAACAAAAATCCTAATATTTCATATAACTGCCTCTACCATACTTTATCCTTTCTTTTAAAACACGTTGTAAGCGGGCATTTTCCCGCCAAATCATGTCGTAACGGGAAGAAAGAAATCCAATAACGGTCTGACTTTGCAAAGTCTATCTGAGTTGTCTTGCACATTTTCGATGTTGTTGAAATGCCAGGCCCTGCATATTTGACGGCTGTCTCTACTCATCATTTTTGGCAAAAACTCGTCTCCTGCGCTTTGGTATAAAAAGCGATATGACAGGTTTACTCATCTCCCGCAAAAAATGTGTAACATATATAGTGTGAACTACATCAGCCTAAATAAGTGTGATACATCAGCCTGTTCTAGAAGAAAATAACCCAACTTACTGTACACATTAAGGCTTGTGTATGCAAGGTATGAATAGAAAGAACATTTATTTACAAATTGCCATCACAAAACAGCAGTATCACATGGAAAGGAAGTTAGGGTTTATATAGTTCCACCTAGAAATAAACACAGCGATTGAGAAAGTTCCCTCCCCTACTAGGAATTTGAACTGGAGGAACCTCTTAAAAACCGTATTATCTGCATGTGTCTACACATACTACTGCTTCCATTTGTCATGGGATCTGCACATAAAACTAAATACAAATGTAAATTATCACATGACGGGTTGTATCTTCTCTAACTGTAGATAATTCAAATATGACATTTCCATGGAGAACTCTAAGGTCTCAGAATGGAGGGTTATTTATAAACAAAATAATACCTAAGTCATCAGCTCTAGCTAGTGATTCATTCTTGGTTGTAGAACGTACTAAAAGAAAAAAAAAGAAATAATATTAAAAACAAGTAAAAATAGTAAATTTTATAGACTCTAAAGTCATAGGTTTGGATAGATTGTCTTTTCACAAAATCTCTTATCATTTACTTTGCTTATATAAATAGTAATAATGTCTCTCATTTAAAGTATTATAAAAAGTTATAGCCCTAGCTGGTTTGGCTCATTGGATAGAGTGTCGGCCTGCAGACTGAAGAGTCCCAGGTTTGATTCTGGTCAAGGGCATATGCCCAGGTTGCAGGCTCAAACCCCAGTACGGAGCATGCAAGAGGCAGCCAATTAATGATTCTCTCTCATCAATGATGTTTCTAAATCTCTATCTCTCTCTCATCCTCTCTGAAATCAATAAAAAATATATTCTTTAAAATTATAAATTTATAATCATCAGCATTCTCCTTCCACTCCAGTAGCATTTCCTGTGACAATATTCTATGATACAAATTGCAAATTTATCAGTAGTATATCCTCAATATTAGCCTATGGATTCAATGTGATTCTACTTACATTTGAAAGCACAGGAGAGCTTCTTAAATGATTAGAGGTTATTCTGTAATGCTGAGAAATTTCAATATAATGGGGCCCATTTAAGAAATAGTCATAGGTAACATCATGGTGAGAGACTGAAAGTTTTCCCCTTAAGATCAGGAACAAGAGAAGATGACCATGTTTGACATTTCTATTAAAATAATATCAAAAGTTATAATTTGAGCCATTGAGCAAGAAATGAAAGCATCCAACTTGGGAAGGAAGAAATAAAATCACCTCTGTCCTAGACAACATGTTTATGTAAGTAGAAAACTGTAGAGATTGCACACATACACAGGCACATACACTAACCTACTGGAGCTGGTAAATAAATGTGGAAAAGTTCTACTCTATGAAACCCACAAGTAAAAATCAGTTGCATTTGCATATACTAACAATGAGCAAACCAAACAGGAAATGAAGAAAACAATATTATTGACAATAGCAACAAAAAAGAGTAAAATACTGCCCTGACAGGCGGCTCAGTTGGAGTGTCCTGTCATACACCAAAAGGACAGGGCTCATTCCTGGTCAGGGCACATAAGGTAGGTCTTGGGAATGATCCTACAGGAGATAGCTAATACATGTCTCTCTCTCTCTCTCTCTCTCTCTCTCTCTCTCTCTCTCTCTCTCTCTCTCTCTCTCTCTTTCTATTTTTCTCTCTCCATCTCTGTCTGTCTCCAACCCCTTTCCATCTCTTTCCAATCAATAAGCATATCGTTGGTTGAGGATAAAAGGGAAATAAAATACTTAAAAAGAAACTTAACCAAAGAGGTGAAAGACTCCTGCACTGGAAACCAGGAAAAACTGCTGAAAGAAAAAGATGACATACATAAATGAAAAGACAGCCTGTGTTCATGCATTGGAAGACACAGTATGGTTAAGACGTTGATACTACACAAAGCAAACTACAGTTTACAGGCAAGCCCTACACCATCGTGAATATGTATTTTTTGGAAATAGCAAATTCCAACCCTTAGAGGCCCACACCAAGATTCATATAATTCAGATGGAACCTCAAGGCACTAGGAGTAGCCAGTATAATCTTGAAATGAAAGAACAAAGTTGAGAGAACTCCCCTTTTCTGACTTTAAAACTTACTCAAAAGCTACAATAATCAAAACACAGTGCTACAGGCATAAATACAGAGAGACCAATGCAATACATTACAGAGCTCACAAATAAACCTGTGCATATATGGTCAAATGATTGTATGGAAGGGTGCTAAGAACATTTAATGGCTGAAGGACAATCTTTTCAACAAATGGTTCTTTTAAAACTAAATATCGACATACAAAAGAATGAAGTTGGATCCTTATCTTACATCAGATACAAAAATGAACTCAAAGTGGAACAAAGAGCTAAAACTATAAAACTCATAGAAAGAAACACAGAGGACAAGCTTCATGATGTTGGATCTGACTATGATTTTTGGGTGTGTCACCAAGAGCAAAGGCAAGAACAACAAAAACAACAAAATAGATAAATGATGGACTTCAGCAAAATTAAAAACTTTTCTCAATGGTCATTATAAATAGAGTGAAAAGGCCACCCATGCAATAGGAGGGAACATCTGCAAATAATACACCTGATAAGGGATTAATATCCAAAACACATAATGAACTCCTACATTTAGTGACAGAAAAAAACCTCCAAATGTAAGTGTGCAAAGAACTTGCAGAAACATTTCCCCAGGTGAGATACACAAAACACCAATAAGCACATGAAGATATGATCACTAGTTATTAGAAAATGAAAATGAAAAAACAATGAGTTATTACTTTATGAACATTAGGAAGCCTAGTATATAAAAACCACACAGACATTGGTAAGGACGTGGAGAAATTGGAATCTTCCTGGGTCACTGGTAGGAGTGTAAAATGGTGCAGCTGCCATGGATGACAGTGTGGCTGCTCCTCAAAAAGTAAACACATAACCCATCAGCTCTACTCCTGGCTATATACCCCACAAATCAAAAACACACCTTAAACAGTTACTCAACCATCAATTTTCAGAGAAGCATATTCAAGATGTCCAAAGCTTGGAAGCAAACCAAGTGTCTATCATCAGGTGAATGAATTAAAAAAAAATAAAAGAGGTGGTAACAACAGAAAATGGAATATTACTCAAGTATAACAAGAAACAAACCTCTGATACATGCTAAAGGGTAGATAAACCTTGAAAACATTATGGTAAGTGAAATAAGCCTGAAGTGATCCCAGTTCTAGGAGGTAACTAAAATAGTGAAATTCATAGAAAACTGACTGGCCTTTGCCACCGTTGGAGAGAGAGGGAAATGGAGAGTTGTTGTTTAATAGATACAATGTTTCAGTTTTGAATATATAGAAGTAATGGTAGCACACCATAAGGACATACTTAATGCCACTGAAAGGTACACGTAAAATGGTTAAAATGGTAAAAATAAAATACAATAAAAGCTCATGTACAAAAATTTGCATAGAGAGTGGCTTTAAGATTTCTGATAAGGAAGTATTCTGCCAGATATTAAACCATAACATTTTTAGTTTGACAGAAAACTATCCCTACCTGGTGAAAATAAATGGACTTACTAATACAATTCTAGAATGAAAAGATTGTCCCAAACAAGAGGAACCCTTAGAGGCCCACACCACGATACATCATAATTACAATGCCAAAGGTTAAAGACAAAGAAAGAATCTTAAAAGCAGCAAGAGAAAAGCAGTTAGTTATCTACAAGGAAGCAGGCATATGACTGTCAGCTGATTTCACAACAGAATTTTGCAGGCCAGAAGGGAGTGGCAAGAAATATTCAAAGTGATGAAAAGCAAAGTTGTACATCCAAGATTACTCTCTACCCAGCAAACTATCATTTAGAACTGAAGGTCAGAAAAAATGATGCCCACAAAAAAAAGTAATGGAATTCATCACTACCAAGCCAATATGACATGCAATGTTGAAGGATATTCTAGGAGAATATCAACAACAACAAGTACAAGAACAACAACAGCAACTTGCCCTGACCGGTTTGGCTCAGTGGATAGAGCTTCGGCCTGCGGACTGAAAGGTCCCAGGTTTGATTCCGGTCAAGGGCATGTACCTTTGTTGTAGGCAAAATCCCCAAAGGGGGTGTCCAAGAGGCAGCTGATCAATGTTTTGCTCTCATCGATTTTACTAACTCTCTATCTTTCGTCCCTTCCTCTCTTTTTCTGAAACATATTTTTAAAAAAACAGAACAACAAAATAAGAAGAAATACAATAAACACATACCTATCAACGATTGAAACTAAACATCAAATTAAACGAACTTGAAATTTAATGAAAAAAATAAACTCATGAATAAAATAGAACAGAGGCATCGAAACATGGAACAGACTCAGGAATCTCACAGGGAAGTGGGGAGGTGGGCAGGAAGAGATTAATCAGAGAATTTATATGCATACTACCTGCCCAGTGAACAGATTTGTGCACCAGTGGTGTCCCTGGCCTGGCCTGTAGGGACTGGGCCAAAACTGGCTCTCAGACATCCCTGAGGAGTACTGGATTGCAACAGGGTGGTTCTCTGGTCACAAACCCCAGAATCAGGCTCCCTCCTCTCTGGTTCCAGGTGCATCACCTGAGAACTGCAGCTGCCAAGTGACCACAG